>PISW01006421.1:0-109527 GCA_004023785.1 Mungos mungo | reverse complement strand
CCTAGGCCAACTAGGATAAGTTGGTCATCCTATGGAAGTTGTATCACAGTAGGGGATACAAAATTAAAACTATAATGCCTTTCTGCGCTCACCCTCTGAAGTCAAAGTCCACAATAGGTACCAACATAATATCAGCAATCCAAAAAGTTAGTGCTTAATGCATCCTACCATGGCTTTGGCCATGGCAGATTAATAATAATAAAAAAAAAATCTAGATGAGGTAATGGCAGCCACCAAGGCTTCCCCTTTGAAAATCAGTAACAGACTTTTGGTTAATAACTGTGCCAAATATACTCTTTGAAAGCTGGAATTGAGGTAGGAATGTGGTGATTCTCTTTAAGGATCCAGTGGAGTGGTGTCTGGGTGGCTCAGTCAGTTAAGCATCCGACTTCAGCTTGGGTCATGATCTCATGGTTCACGGGTTCGAGTCCTATGTCAGGCTCTGTGCTGACAGCTCAGAGCCTGGAGCCTGCTTCCTGGATCCTGTCTCCCTCTCTCTCTGCCCCTCCCTCGCTTGTGCTCTATCTCTCTTTCTCTCTCTCTCAAACATAAAAAAGGCGCTAAAAAAAATTTTTTTTAAAATAAAGATCCAGTGGAGGCACAAAACTAATGGTCTGTTCCTCCATGAATATAAGAATGTCCACATGACTATTCCTCCCTATAGTGCTAACAGTGGGGTCAGAAATAATTTATAATGAAAACAATTTCACTACACAGCCTCTACTTCACTCATGCATGGATGCATGCTCTCACTATCTACTTAACTGACAATCACTCAGGAATATATCTACTATCAACAGGCACTTATTAAGACTAGGAAAAATATAACACAACAGCCTCTGGCCTTGAGAAGCTTTAACCAGCAAATCCTCACTCAAGAAGACACCTGGCACTACATCAAAAGATTGGATAAAAGGAGACACTATATATAAGTGAAATAATGTTGATAGGTGTATATGTCTTTTTTATGATTCTATTTTGAACTGCTTTTTCAATTTGCCTTCTTAATCATCTTCAGGGCCTGTTCCACAAATAAGACTTCAACTATAGTTTTAATGTCAGACAGTGGGTTCGCTCATCCTCAATTAACTCTTTGGCTGTTTTCTTAATATCTTGAGTTGAACACTTCCACAATACTCATGTGTACTAGATAGATTCCACTTAATGCTTAAGATTCTGGCCCCTAAACCAGCAAGGAGAACCAGTGGGCAGGGGTGGGGAGAACGAACTGAAATATTGACACTAAGAGGCTGCATGGGGAGTTGACACAATAGTGTGACTGGAAAGATGTATTGCGGCCAACAGTTCTCAAACTGTGGTCAGGGGATCTCTGGGGAACTTTTTCAGGGGGTCCACAAGGTCAAAATTATTTTCATAATAATACTGAGACATCATTCGCCTTTTTCCACTCTTATTCTCTCAGGAGCATGCAGTGAAGTTTTCCAGAAGCTACGTGAAGTGTGATATGACAAAAGATTGAATGCAGAAGCAGATAGGATAGTCCAGCTGTCTTCTATTAAACCAGACGTTTTTTACAGAGATTTGCAAAATGTAAAACAATGCCACTCTTCTCACTAAATGTTTCTGTTGTGAAAAATATTTTTTTCATTAAAAATGTATTATTTCTATTAACATGCAGTGAATTTATTATTGTTATTTTTAACAAAATATGTTTACAATGTTGTAGGTTTAATTTAAAAGATGATTAATATCAATAGATATAACTTATATAAACAAAAGTTCTTGGGGTCCATAATAATGTCCAAGAAAAAAAGGGGGGTCTATGACCAAAAAGTTTGAGATTCACTGGTTTTAACTACTTACTAAAGGGTTTGAATTTTAGGCTTACTGGGGTTATTTTCTACTTTCTATTGCTATTTCAACTTCACTTGTCTTCCCTCCTTCAGTTTCCTTATAATGTTGGATGGATGGTATACTCCCAAGATAAATTTCCTCTGGTTGAATTTTAAAGTATCAGTTATGGCATTTCTGTTCTTTCTGTGAGGGAGCAGATTCTAGAACTTAATAGAATTTACTGTTGGGAAAATATGAACTTCCCTCAAAACCAAGTATTCCTTTCCTTTCCCAAAGTTGGTAAATTAACCACATACCTTAGCTTCAAAAGGACCAAGACTTGCAGCAGTCAGAGCAATACAAAATTTGGATAGAGGACATATCAGCTATTGAACTGATAAGAACAGGTACTACATGTGATCTTAGCCAAAAGGCCGAGAAGCGATAAAGCAATACAAAATTTGGAAACAATGTTTAGGTTGATGTTTCAGTGCACCCAAGTTGACACGGCCATGGTTCAAGCAATTATCTTGTAAGTATTTGACCATCTCACCTCCCAAACCAACAACACAGTCTGGGACAGGCTGAAGAGATATCCAAATCAAAAGAAAGCAAAAAGCTTTTTGCATGAGTGTGTGTGTGTGTGTGTGTGTGTGTTTGTGTGTTGTAGTGGAGGGAGAGAAGATGAAGACAAATGGACAAATGACTAATACTCATTAAGGTACAAGGAGAATGGTTCATATTCACATGCGGTTTTAGAGTAGTTATTTTTAGACGACCGCTACATGGGATCATTTGTTCTCTTGATATGGCAGTTTTTATAAGGAAATCCACGATACTATTCAAATTCTGCTTCACAGGGGAGCCTTAACTCATTTACAATGACTACATCACTATTTTTTTTAACCAGAATATTCCACTTTTTCTATTTTGTTAGCAAATATTGTTGGTTTTTAAAAAAGAAATCTCTGCATAACCGGGCACAGGTAGACAGTGGGCCAAAGACAGCTTGTATATATAACTATGGCTATTCTAGTTGTTAAAATACTGAAACCCTTCTGTAATAATGATAAATGAAGTGTGTGTAAACACATATGGTACACATAATACTTCCTAGCAATGATGATTACTCTAGATTTATTTGTCTTAGTGTAAAAAACACTACTTTTTAATAAAGTTTAATGCCTGACGACAACCTAAATGCATATAAGACATTAGATATTATAGTCTCTAGCATAAATGAGTGTAGAACTTAAGATCACCATCTCTTTATATTTAGTTGCTGCAGATGATGGAGGAAAAATTCCTCTTGGACATGCATAGTGCCAAAAAAAAAATTCCAAAATCTTCATTGGATCAGAATAATAAATTTTTTAAAAACCTCGGACTTAAATTCATTTCTCTTTAGGGACCTGACTGGGATACAAAGAGGGGGCTGAAATTAGAACAGAATGGGTGGGACCTCCTCCTGAGTTTACCAGCTTTCAGTCAGGCCTGTAAAACAGCTCTTTAGTAAGAGCCCATACACAAAAACTGCACGCTAATTCAAGCAAAAAGAGAATTCAAAAATCAAGGTGTGCAACCCAATAATGCGGCATATGAGAGCAACAGTGGAATTCTGCTTCAAATCATCCTTAAAATCTTCTCATTCATCCAAATAAAAATAACATTTTTAATGTATCATAAGACATAGTAAGACCAAAATACTAACTGATGATAATAATGGTTACTACCACCACCACTACTACCAGAGCCTATAAGTCCTCAAACTCTGCCCTTCATCCTCCCCAGCACACCTCTCAGAGCACATCTCCCAACGACCTGACCCTCACACCCAGCAGTGTCATCCAATCTGCCTCAGGGTTTTGGCCCCTCCCACTGCCTCCACCTAGAACATTCTGTCCCCAGATGACCACAAGCCTCACTCCTTCTCCTCATTCAAGTCTCCACTCAAATGTCACCTCTTTAGAAATGTCCAATCCTGACCACACTGTTATGGTATCTCCCCTGCCCCTTCCTCCATTTATTATCCCCATGACCCAGATTTCTTACTTCTTTTTCATCAGAGCACTTATCAACAACAGTAATACTCAAATTATTTAGGGGCCACTACAACAAAGGCCCTGATTAATGAAACAGATGCTAGACAACCTGATCAATTCTAAGCTCATTGGCATACATGCTATTACCCCAACATGCTTAATATATATATAATTTATATGTGTTATTATATATATTCTGTCTCCTTAACTAGAATATAAGTTCTATGAGGGAAGGGACTTTGTAATACTCCCCGATCTATTCCTACCACATGGAACATGACTATTAGTCACATAACAGACATTCAATAAGTATTTGTGTTTTTTGATTGAAGTATAATTGACATATATCTTATTAGTTTCAGGTGTACAACATACTGATTTGATATTTTTATGTATTGTAAAATGATCGTCACAATAAGTCTAGTTAACATCTGTCACCATGCATAGCTGTAGAATTTGTTGTTCTTATGATGAAAACTTTTAAACTCTATTCCCTTGGCAACTTCCAAGTGTGCAACACAGTATAAAGTATAGTTGTTAATAATTATTTGTTGACATAAGTAACTCTGTGTGTCTATATGTTGATATATTCTCATAATTTATCAGAAGTACACAGAATATTCTTATGTTAAATGTGGTATTGAATTATTCAAAGACCATATAAATGTACACACATGTACAATTTTACAGCATTAGATACAAGAAAGCAGGTAGTAATAACATCTTGCTAACCACAGTTTAGCACCTTTGTTGATTCAGAGGTCAGCTTCAGGGCTTCACATACAAAAGCCACGGAGACTCCATCCAATTCTGATTGAGTCAGCTGCTAAGGGTCTAGGGAGGGCAGATCTCTCTACCAAAATAAATATGCTTTACTGAAATTAAAAAATTTTTAATACTAATTTAAATTACATGCAGGGATATTTGAAATGTTTAACTTCTCTTTCCTTCCAATAAAGCAAAACAAAATTTTGAATGCCAAAAGCAGTAGAAATGGATCTCAGCTGTATCATGGTGCTTATTTTAACCACAGGAAACTACTGGTATTGATAAACCATTGGCAAATATGAAGGGAATGAGTACAGTAACAGCAGCCGAACAGCAAAAGTAACAGTAGTGACTACAATGGTCAAATGTATCTTTTCAGTGCCCATGACCTAGCAGGCACCCAGCATAGTGCAATGCATATGTGATTTCTAATGCCCAGAACCACCCTGTTGCACAAATGAGAAAAAGGGGCCTGGAAAGACCAAGCAACTCTCCTTGGAGACTTGAGAGTAAGATAATATTGACCACCACAGAACCTCCTCAAGAAAAAGAGAGAAGAAAATATCCCTATTTGACTGATGAAGAAACTAAGAAGCAAAGGATTGTAAAGACTGCAAATCAGGTCTCTGGACTTCCATTCACAAGAGTCTTTGTCAATGAAGACTAAATTACCCCATTCATTCTTAATGTTGCCAAGATGTTGCCTTGCAACAAAAATTGTAAAGTTAAATGAAAATCCCACTCAATCCAAATCTTATGGATTAAAAAGAACGTGCTAGTGGCTGGCTGTGCTCAGCAATACTACCACAGTTTGAAATGTTCATGCCTCTCCATCTCTAACTCCATCTTCAATGATGACTAATGGATATTGTCCAGATTTTTAATACAGCTTTTAGAATATGATTGCATTGATTTTTCGCTTACTTTTTTCTTCCTTCTTATTACTCACATGAACTTCAAAATCAAGACTGTTGCTCTAGAAAAGAAAAATTAAGATTAAAATGGCATTGCCAGGAGACAGATTACAGGAAGGGAGAACAAGATGACTATTGCTGGAGGCTGGTGACTCGGAGCTGAGGAACAGGGAAAACCTGCAGCTCTGCCGCAGCTGGAGACATTTCCAGTCCCTGAACACCGTCAACACCATGAAAGGCTACGAGAGACCACAGAGGGACAAAACAAAAAAAAAACCTATGTTTAACAACACATGGGACTGATTCTGTTCATTCTTTGTGTTCCTTTGTTCCCGGTACCTGACATTACTTTGAAAGAGTTAAATTCAGTATCACTGAGTTTCCTGACCACATTGTTTTCCCATTAGGCTTATTACTAAAACAGCTTTTCACAACTTCAGTTAACACTTTGAAAATCTGTTCCTATACAGCCATCTTACATGGATTATGTCTTTCCTTTTTTCCTTGCTTTGTTTCTTTAACACAGGAAAAAACGGTACAGATTTTAATCATGTTCTTCAACAGTGAGAGAAGCAACAGTGACCCAATGAGTTAAGAAAAGAATGAAAACCGTGGTGTTGAAACACAGAATCCTGATTGTGTCACTAACACAGTATTGCACGTGTATGTGCTCCAACATCCTTCTTGAAGCTTTGATGGAAGAAATGAGTGGGTTGCCAAAAAGTTTAATTGTCATTGTTATCCACGGTCCAGTGGAAATCTGTCTAAAATAAAATTTTAAAATAGTAAGTGATAAACATTTGCTAATGATAGCTTGAACTTACTTTTCTATTTGAAGTTTTTATTTGGTTTAATAACTTGTTGAGATAACGACTTTAATGACAGCTCTGGAGGAAAAAGAAAAAGATTTAGAACTTTAACACAAATTAGATTCATTAAAAGTGAAAGAGCTATTCCAAGTAGCATATTTGTTCCTCTGTAATATTGATTCCGAATGGCTTGCCTGGTACAATAAGTCAGCACTAGTTCTGGTTACCATATTTAATCATGATTTCAGAGATATGTCAAAACATCAAAGGGACATCAATGCAAGTAATATGCGGGAAGAAAAACCCGGTGCCAAAGAGCTTCAAGCTCTAATTTGTATTGTGTCTTATTTCATTACTGTTATCTCTGAAAAGTAATAATTTCAGCTTTATGCATTTAATTTGGGACCCAGATACTTGTACATGTGGGCAGTAGCAGATTCTACAGAAATGTATTTATGTAGCACCTCAAAGGAAATTTTGGTTTTTTTCCCCCAAAAGAGCCTGGACTGGTCACCAGATGTGGAGGCCATGTGGCACACGAACTAGAGACCGCGGGGACAAGAAGAGTGAAGCCAATAAGCTCAACAGGCAGGAGCAACCACTCTGAGATGACGGACAAATGTTTGGTTCTGTTGACTTTTTGAAAAAGGATACATATAAATCACTCTATTTTGAAACCTAAAAATACAACTTGGCTGGTCATTTTCTCCAAGTCTTTATTTTTTGGGTTTCAAATGAAATTTATCCATGTGTAGTTTATTACTTGGTCTAAATTCTGTCCTTTTTGCATACTATTCATGTTAAAATTAAAAGAGAGAAGAAAACTGAATCAGGAGCAGAGAGCCTGATTGCGTTAGTGAACAGATAAATTTCATTTGCAATAACTCTTCAAGGAATTGTTACAGTCAATCAGTCACTAAGACTTGTATATTCTGTTTCTGGATTCTTTCTTGAATTTAATCCTTGCTCCCCAGGCTTTGACCCTTTTTCCACAAATGTGCATCTTATATCTGAACCCTGCTAACATGAAAAAATCCTGCAACATGCCTTGCATTATCTGAACTCCACGTCTTTGAATATGCAGCCCCCACCTCTTTGAGAGTCTTTCCTGACCTTTCCTCACTGGTAAATTCTCTTTCACCCTTCAAAACCTAGTTTAAGTATCAGCTGCTCATGAAATCTTGTTCGCTTACTCAGGCAAAATTATGCATTTTAATGCCTTTTTGAATAAGCCCCTGAAAATAAACCCACTGATACATTTCTATTCTAGTGAGAAAGGAGTAAAGACAATACAGCTAACATTTATACAGGCCTTTATTTATGCCAGCCACTGTGTTAAGTACTTCATGCAAAGGTTTATCTAAGTCAAGGTTTATATATAAAAAGCTCTTATAAATGTACAAAGAATAATACATTTGCATTATAGACTTTGCAGACTGTGCAGAAAGACATAAAAATCACCCAGTCCAATTGAGGTATAAATGGTTATAAATTATTTGTGTCTCCTCCCCTTGAGAAGTGGAGTCTAATTATTTCTTTCCCAACAGGTCAATGATTCTGGAACTTCTGAAACTAGGTTCTAAGAATCAAGTTTCACAGCCTCCACCAGCTCCTCTGGAATACTTTCTCTGGAAGATGTGAGCCTTCACCTCTAAAGCCTAACTACTGTGGGACAGCCATGCGGGAGGGGCCACGTGTGGACACTGCAACTGAGTCTATTGTCCCCGCTGTTACTTAAGGGGCCCAGATATGACTGATGCCATCTTGGGTCCTCTAGATCAGCATCTATACCAGCTCAATACCACCAACTCACCTCACCACCTACTACGTGGAGCTGAAGATCCACCCAGCTGAGCGCCGCTTAAATTCCTGTCACACAAAATTATAACCTAGCCACTAAGTTTGGGGGTAATTTGTTGTACACAATAGATAACTGGAAAACCACTACTCAGAGAAAACAATGATAATCATTTTCATGTATTTTCCTAAATTTTTTCTAATTTTATCTATATACCTAACCTCCCTTTACTTCTCATCTTTTTTCTTGTTGTTATTCTTTAACAGTTATGTTCATACTATAACTGCAGTTTTTTCTTTCATATCCATATCCGTTAAATGTTTCTACTAATATCACATGATTAACATTTCCTCACCTCATTAAAAACATTCTTCAGTAACTTGACTTTTAATGACTACATACTGTGTTCCACCATTCTCCTATCCTGGAACATTTAGATTGCACCTAATTTTTCACTATTATAAATAAAACTATAATGAGCATCTTTTAGTATAAATCATATGAGTATCTCTTACTGTGTTCTTAATGCTTTTGATCAGAAGTGACATTCCCAGGAAAAGTATAAACCTTTTCAAGGGTCTCCTCAAACATTGCCAAAGTGCTAGGACAAAATTCGTTCTCCCATGAGTAATATTTCTTGATGACCATGCTACTAAGCTCTGCCCAACACTAAATTATCATTTGTCAGTCTTTGCTAATCTGAAGTGGTAAATTGCTTCTCAGTGTAGTTTGAGTTTATGACCAGGAAAAGTGGACATTTTTTCATATCTTATTAACCATTGTTATTTCTCCATCCATAAAATGGCTGGCCACATTTTTTAAAATCATTTTTGTTGAACAATTATGTTTTTCTTATCCACATGAATGAATTCTTCATATGTCCTGTATATCAATCTTTGTCTTTATGTCAATACTTTAACTATTTTGCTGTCCTTTTAAGGTACTTTGATTTATCAGCATCCTGTGTAAAAATTTTACAGATAATAATAATGGCTATTATGTTTCCTATGTGATTGGCAAAGGACAGTTTACTTTACACAACTTTTTATATACTAAAGGTTTAATGAGCTTCCTATTATTATTATTATCTCCTTGAATTAACAGATGGAGAAACTGAAACTTAATGACAAAATAAGTTCCCAAAAGACCATGTAAGTGGGGGGGGGGGGGGGGTATGGCAAAATTCAGTTCCAGGACCATCTGATCTTAAAGTCATTTCTCTTAACTACTAAGCCATATTGCTATCATGTCTGGCGATTTTCCCCCTTTGTGATTAATTCCATGGCTTTTATGTCTGGAATGTCCTTCCCTATTTCAAGATAAATCATATGCTTACTAATAATTAATATTAGGTTTCTTTTGGATTTTAATTTGCCCTTTTAATACAGTAAGTACTCCCCATTTCCCTCTGCTTTTATTAAATACATTAAATTTATTAAATTACTAAATACTTGTACCTGTCTCTGAACTATATTGTAACAGTAATACATTACTAGTAATTATTTTTGATTGGAAGGATGGTGGTTATTACTGAATTAAAAGGGTAAATCAGAAAACCAAAACCGAAAATAAAAAAAAAACAGAAAATATTCATAAGCATTACTGCTATATAACTGATATATATTGATACATAATATTGATAAATATTATAATGTGGGCTTAAGTTTTTCACTCGACATTACTGTTTTGGGGTTTTTATTGGCTATTTTTTAGAAAATTTCATCAAATTCTAAGAATGATTTTTTCTAGAATTCTAGAATCCTGGTTAACATTGCATTAAACTTATAAGTTGAGCATAAATTTTTATTGAACATCTAATATGTATCAGATGGAAAACAGCAATAAACAAGACATATGGGATGCCCACATTCAGAAAGCTGAGGAACAGGGGTGCTTGGGTGGCTCAGTCGGTTAAGTGTCCAACTTTAGCTCAGGTCATGATCTCGCGGTTCCTGGGTTCGAGCCCTGTGTCGAGCGCTGTGCTGACAGCTCAGAGCCTGAAGCCTGTTTCAGGTTCTAGTTCTCCCTCTCTCTCTGCCCCTCCTCCGCTCATGCTCTGTATCCCTGTCTCAAAAATAAATAAACATTAAAAAAAAAAAAAGAAAGCTGAGGAACAACTAAATTAGGCAGTAAAAACAAAGGGTAATCAGTGTAAGATGATGGGATGCGGTGTAAGATGCACCCAGGAATGGCAGCTAATTGGGACAGGCAGGACAAAACAAAGCATTCCATATAAGTAAAGAGAGTGATCCAATCACAGAAAACAGCATGTACAAACCACACAGGACAATTAAATAATCAGATTTGCATATTAAGGTCATTATGACTAAACATCTCATTTAAACAGTCACCTCTACCGCTGGAAACCAACCAACCTACCTACCACTATCACTAACTAAATTATTTTTAACACTCTATGCAGTTGTTATGTGATTACATTTTACTGTGGGTTATTTACCCCTAATCACTCTAATCAAAAGCCAGAAGCCCTGATGGGGGTACATTTCAGAGATCAAACCTTACTACACTAGAATATCTTTGGGACTAGGATTGTGGAGCCTAAATTCTCTCTTCCTATATGTCTTACTGGTTGAAAAGTGGCAAATAAATCATATGTACTAGAGAAGCTTGCTCCCTGAAAAACATTCAAAGCTGAATTACTTGTTCATAAAGCAAAAGCAAAGAATTCTTTTTGCAAAGAATAAAAATCATGACTCTGACTCTGTATTTCCTGATAAGCTGATGTACAGGTGATTTTCTTATACATAAGCAAACTGCTTTTTCTCTACTAAATATGTAGCTTCAGGACACTTGGGTGGCTCAGTCAGTTGGGCATCCAACTACTGCTCAGGTCATGATCTCACAGTTCATGAGTTCAAGCCCCCCGTCAGGCTCTGCTGACAGCTCAGAGCCTAGAGCCTACTTCAGATTCTCTGTTCCCTCTCTCTCTGCCCCTTCCCCACTCACACTCTGTCTCTCTCAGTCTCAAAAATAAAAAAACATTAAAAAAATATATGTGGCTTGATGATGACATTGATTTAACTTATTTTTCAAATAAGCCTTTCAAGGTGGTGTGTAACTATTGAGCACAGACTTTGGGGTGATAGAACTGAGCCTCCACCACTCACATGTAACTCTAGGCAGATACTTAACTCTTCCACGTTTCTGTTTCCTCACCTGGAAAACAGTTCCCAGAACTGTAAGGTCTGAAGAAGACAGTGCACAGAAGCATGTAAGCCTGGCCACTGGTGCTTCAGAGCTCAGTGGTGGTGGATGAGTTGGCCGCAAAGAGCAGCAATCTTATAACTTCAGTCTGAACATCTTGCACAGACTGGAGAATGGTTCTCAAAGAGAGATAAAAGTGGGAGGCATTTGGAAAATGAAAGATGATACATGTCCCTTGTGAGATTCATACATTTGACAAGATTAAACCAAATTACAGACACGATCAGCTGTACCCTCCTCTATGACCCTTCACAACACGGAAATCTGGGGTCAAATTAGCGTTCTTAAAGCAAGTTTACCTAAGGCCCATGATTCTCTCACAGGTACAGAAAAAAAACATATACATTCTCCCTGACCATAAACAGTCACTTAAACTCTTTCATCTTTTTATGCTTCTACCATAAAGTTATTCTTTTGTATGGGTATGGTGTAGATCAGTTTGAGATAAATCAGATGAAAATACCTCACTAACCATAAGGAACGCCACATTCACTGAACCGACATGCACTGTTTCTTACACACCAGGTGTATTCGAACTGAAGGGAAAGCATGGATAAATAAATTATAAGAGGCCGCTCTGTCAGTATAGGTACAGTTCTGGCAGAGGGAAGCGGGCACAAATAATTGTAAACCATGGTATCACTGACACATTACTACGTATGCACGCGTGAGGGGTTATGGCATACTAAAATAGAAATCGTTCATGTGTTAAGACATAAATCCTTTATCACTTGAAAAGGCCTTTCTAATATTTAATAGGCTGTTTCACATCCAACAGATGCTCAAAATTTGTGCTGACCTCAGTCCTGATGTATTAAATACTTATTGCTTCTCTGCCGCAATGTAAGTAATGTAAGTGCTGCAATAGCAGAGACCTTGTTTTTCCTGTTTATTAATGAAGCCTCAGTCAAAGAATGTGTGTGGTGTGTAGTAGATGTTCAATAAATATTGTTGGCTAGCAGGATGGATTTTATGTGGTGGTTGCATAAGAAATAATCTCCACTTAACAAACGGGCACCCTCCTGCACTGTTGGTGGGAATGTAAACTGGTGCAGCCACTCTGGAAACAGGGTGAAGGGTCCTCAAAAAACTATCAATAGAACTCCCCTATGACCCAGCAATAGTACTGCTGGGGATTTACCCAAGGGATATAGAAGTGCTGACGCATAGGAGCACATGTACCCCAAATGTTCATAGCAGAACTTTCAACAATAGCCAAAACATGGAAAGAGCCTAAATGTCCATCACCTGATGAATGGATCAAGAAGATGTGGTATATATATATATATATATACACAATGGAATACTACATGACAATGAGAAAGAATGAAATCTGGCCATTCGTAGCAACATGGATGGACCTTGAGGGAGTCATGCTAAGTGAAATAAGTCAGGCAGAGAGGGACAGATAACATATGTTGTCACTCACAAGTGGAACAGGAGAAACTTAACAGAGGACCATGGGGAGTGGAAGGGGGGAAAATAGTTGGGGAGAAGGAGGGAGGCAAACCATGAGAGACTCTTGAATACTGAGAATAAACTGAGGGCTGATGGGGGTGGGGGAGAAGGGAAGGAGGGTGATGGGCATGGAGGAGGGCACTTGGGATGAGCACTGGGTGTTATATAAAAACCAACTTGACAATAAACTATAAAATAATAAATAAATAATATAAAAATAAATAAATAGTCTTCACTTAGAAATTCATTTCATCAGTACTCCTATAAAAGCGAAGTATCTTTCCTTCTAAACTTTGGTCTGTATTTTCTTTCTTTCTTTCTTTTTTTTACTCTATTCTTTTGTCATACTCAGAAAGAACACACTTCAGTGTGTTTGACTAGGAACACACTTTCCTAGTCAGAACACTAATTATTCCAAAGATTTATTTATTTATTTATTTATAAAAGGTGGGGGGCACAAGCGAGCGAGGGGCAGAGAGAGAGAGAGTGCGGGGCTCCCGTTCACCAGAAGTGGGGCTTGAGCTTACCCTAAGCGGGACTTGAACTCACAAACTGTGGGATCATGACCTGAGCCAAAGTCAGATGATTAACAACTGAGCCACCCAGGGGCCCCCATAAGGCGAATCTAAATCTGGTGCGTGCCACTAGGAACTATTCTGGTCAGTAGAGAGAAGAGCGCTTATGGCGTAGGCCTTGGTTAGTGTATTTATCATAATTAAATTGGCAGCCTTCCTCTAAAGACTTATATTTATAGGATAACTGTTAATATATGTTTCTTTTTCTCAGTTAGACTATGATCTTTAAAAAATATAATCTCTATAGGAGCAAAAAAAAACCAAATCCATCAAATAAAAGCTACCTTAAAAAATGATAATAAACTAACAGTATTACATATCTATTAGAGCAGCATATAAGTATTCTCCTTCTACTCTCAAAACACTTTAACATACTACACATGTATAAATTTTATAATGTATTTATGTCTTATAATGTTTTTATACCAAAACTAAAGTTAAAGAATGCAGTTACGAAGTATAGGTATCATGTATTCAACAAGAAAGAAAAAAAAATTCTGTATTTTTCAGTAAGAGTTAATAACCAGGAATATGAGCACAAATTTTTCCAATTTTATTTCCTCATTTTTTTTTCTATTTAAAAATTATGAATCCAGAGGCACCTGAGTGGCTCAGTTGGTTGAGTGTCCAACTTCAGCTCAGGTCATGATCTCGCAGTTATGAGTTGGAGCCCCGCCTCGGGCTCTCTGCTTCAGCACAGAGCCTGCTTCAGATCCTCTGCCCCCCTCTCTCTGCCCCTCCCCTGCTCGTGTGCATGCACTCTGCTTTCTCTCTATCAAAAATAAATAAACATTAAAAAAATAATTATGATCCAAAATGGTACAATAAAAACAAACTTCAAATACTTAGTAATATATCAAACAAAATAGCAACACTAAACAAAACAAAATAATTAACTGAAAAAAAAAAAAGACTATACCAACTCTGCAGGGACTAAGTACAAAAAGGAATCTTTTGTGCTCTTGTCAAACCACAATAGAGATTTTTTTTTAAAATCACATGAATGGATAATAATAGAAATAGCCCTATGAGGCAGGATGGTAATTTATCAATTTTTAACACATATTTCCCCCTTAAATAGACTTTTTTTTCAATTCTGTTTTGTTCATTTGTTTCTTTTTTAAGAACTCAGAATCAAAATACTGAAAAAATAAAAACTGTTTCTGCATGCTGTTAGGAAATATTCCTTTCAAAAATATAGGGTATAACCAGTATGTAATTGACCAGTATGTGGATTTTTTTTTCTCCTGCACAGACACAAAATGACATATTTGCTCTAGGAGAAGTATTTCCATAATCCTTGTAAAATGATACTGCGACGCTCTTCTACAAGTTATGAGCTACCACTGCCCCTACTGGAGAACTGTGAGGTGAGAGAGTGCTGAGGAGAACCACCTGCGGTGCGTCTCCTAACATCTTTAGGATACTGGGATCATGCGGCATTCCTTATTCAGCACTTATCACTCCCAGGCCCAACACATTCTGGAGAAAAAGAGACAGTCTGATCAGCTTCCATTCAGCACTATCCCATTCTGCGTTAAGTCCCTTAGCTCAGAAGTAAAGAATGGGAAGAAGGGAAGGGATACCAAGGCATGGACAGTTAGTCAAGATGCGCAGGTTGGGCCAAATCCTGACAGTGTCCCTTGCTAGGAAAAAAAAAAAAAAAAAACAACCTGAGATCCTGAACAAATATTTCTCCTACTTTTGAGGATTAGCACCCCCTTTGGCAAAAAAAGAAAAAAAGTAAGCTCTCAATAAATAATTCATCCTATCTAGTCCTTTGAGAATGAGAAAAAATAGAAGTTGGGGGAGAAATCCACACCCAGGCTCAAGCCTTCTATCTAGTATCAGGTATCCACTAATGTCAAGCTAACCTCTAGCTCTCCCAGAACCTCTCAGTCAGAAGTAAGGTAGGAGTGCCTGAGTGGCTCAGTCTGTTAAGCATCCAACTCCTGATTTTTGCTCAGGTCATGATCTTATGGTTCATGAGATCAAGCCTGGAAATGGGCTCCAGGCTGTCATCATGGAGCCTGCTTGGGATTTTCTCTCTCCCTCTCCCTCTCTCTCTGCCCCTTCCCCACTTACTCTCGCTGCCCCTTCCCCACTTACTCTTTTTCTCTCTCTCAAAATAAATTAACTTAAAAGGAAAAAAAAGTAAAGTGGTAAAATCCTCTAGATAGTCAGCCAACCTAGGCACAAGCTTCCTTCAGAAAGACCTGCCTTTAAGTTATACCCAAGATTTCCTGTGAATGAGCATAAACAAGACTTGGTTTCTCCAAGGCTGACTAACATTAAAAAAAAAAATCAATTAAACAGTGTTACTTCCTTCCATTCTTAGGAACCAGATATTTAAAAAGGAAAAAAAAAATCCCAGCAAGCATTGGGGTGGCAGTATAATACAAACAGAGAGAGGGAGTGGCTGGGGACAGAAGACGCAGTCTGGGCAAGAAAGCACAAATCATGACTATTTCCCTTTTGGTCAAGCAAACCAGAATGGTTGTAACCCTTCTTGTTTTTTGTAAAACAAAGACCCACCCAGATGTGTCTTTGGCCACTGGCATAAATGTATATTTGAAACTTTTTTGGTAAACCCGCAAAACACTAAGAACCAAAATTGTTAGCCTGAAACACTCTGCCTGATTACTAACTCTCGCTTCCAGCTGGAATAACATATGATATCATTGCTTCGAAGGCAAGCCCAAGTTTAAAAGCGAGTTTTCTTAGCCCATATATTTGACTCCCACTTTCTAATCAGATGGTTGGCACAAATTCACCTAACTCCAAAATCTGGCGATGTGCCCTCCCTAGGCAAAGAAACAAAAATTCATGCATGGTACTTTTTTTCCTGTTTTCCATTTGTCTCTTTTATTATTCAAAAATACAATACTTTAATGTGATAGAGAAGAAGAACATTAAAACAAAAATACTCAGCTGGAGAAAAATGAAATGAAGATCATGTATCCTCATGGAGAAATGTATAGGTCTCATACGGTTTCAATAAAAGGTTTGCTGAGGGGTAAAATTCAAGATGAAAATCCAACCTGGTGGCCAAATTTTGGATATATCAAAGAAAAATAAATTAGTGGGAAATGTTGCATTTTAATGATGTCAGTACTCACAGATGAAGTTATCTAATAAATGCATATGAAGCTATCAAATGCATATAAAGTGAAGATGTAATTAATGGACTATGTAGACCCTACTATGTTTTTGAAAACTTTATCTGAATGTCTAGGAACAGGAATGAGTGGAATATGAGACGTGAATGGCCAACAGTTATTCTGACGCTTTGCCCCAGGACAAATACTCCAGTAATACACAGTGATGAGGGCCTGGCTTCAGTCAGATCTGGGTTTTACCTTGGCTCCAGTGCTTACTAGCAATAAGACCAGAGTCAAATTCATAACGTTTCCACCCTCTGCTATATAGTCCTGCAATCTCAATCAGCAGTTCCAAAAGCATATTATTAAGTTGGTTGATGAATATCTAGGACTTATTTTTTCACAGAGGCAATACTATAAGATCAGTACTCACGCACTCAGACCAGAAAATCCCATCTGGTCCCACATCCCCAAATACGGCACAAATGGTACTAATGCATTCATAGCTAATCCACATTACAAGATAAACTGTATGTAGCAGCAAGAAGCCATAAATGTTCCCATTATGTAACCTCACTGTCCGGCAGGCAGTATGGGTTTAATGGATTGTTATTACGTGGAATGAACAGAATATTTTCTTTTGTAAAAGGTTTTTCAGCTGATTTTCCCTCCACCATTGGGAATGACACCCTTTTTGGCAGAGAACTAGAAGGCAGGGGCTTCCCTAGGAGAAGAGAAAAGGTGATGAAGAGATGATTTATATTTCTGAAAACCATAAAAATTTTAGTTACAGTGTCTCCACAGATGTTCAGAATTGTGGAGGGGGGGGAAGGCAATAGAAGTCTTGTCAATTAATAAAAGAGTCTAATCGTGTGAGCCCCTGAGGGACCAACATGTTAGTCTATTTGGATCTCTTTAATTACAAATGTCTTTCATCTGGGACTTTTTCAGCAACTTTGGATAATTTTAAAGCTCTAATAATTTATGGGTGCATTTAAGTAATCTAAATCCCATACACTATTTCCAAATATCCCAGAAACTGGTGATATTTAAGAGTGCAGGCATTGAGACATTTCGTTATTTTGACCACTTTCTTGTGAGATCATAAAATGATCAGAATTTCAAGACTCACAGAACAAACCACTCTGATGAAAATGGCAGCAAGAGATGACCGTGTTAATCAGAATGTAGGTTAGCTACCGTCACAAAGACCCAAACTTGCAGCGGCTTACAAGATAGGCAAGCATGAAAGTGAAGAGTATGCATTCTGGGGCATACTTGTAAACAAGGTCAGCAAAGTCCTTAGCCTCACTTATCTTACAGTCTAGCAAGCAAGACAATGTATTTCTCCATTATGTAAAGTCCAAGTACAGGGCTTACACCATCTTCAGCAAACCAACCATGGTCCTTGCATCATTTGTTCAAACATCTCTAAAGCACGGCTTCCTCTCGTGACCCAAGACGGCCAAACCGGCTTCTGCCATCCTGGCTGCATTTCAGCACACGGGAAGAACGGGTAAGAGGCATGTATCCACCCTCTCTGCACACACCCTAAATGTGGCCCCCATGACTTCTGCGTTGTCTCATTCGCCAGAACCTCGCTGCAAAGGTGAGTGTGAGGCACAACCACTGTTTTGGGCGGCCGTGTGCTATGTAAGAAGTCATAAGAGGTGTCAGCATAAAAGCTTCTGTCTATGTAGGGCATAATTTTGAACTCTAATAAAGCACTTAAGTATTTATTCATATTCAGGGGCCATTCTGTGGCAAGTGAACTCCATGTTTATAACAAACTTATCAAATTCCCCCAGGCAGGCAGGTAAGCCTGCTATGGCCAGCATGAAAATGAAGAGTGTACATTCTGGAACATACTTGTAAACAAGGTCAACAAAGTCCTTGGTCTCACTTATCTTACGTCTAGCAAAGGAGAAGGTTTGGCTTCCCTGAAGAGATGGCATTGAAATTCTGATCTGGAGTGGCCATCAGAAAAGCTGGGGGGAAAAAATCCTAACATTTTAAAGTCCCAAGTTCCCTGTTTATCAGAATCAAAGTTACTTCAGCTCTATTTTTCTTTATGCAAGCCTGTTATGCAACGAAGAGGAAGTGTGTGTGTGTGTGTGTGTGTGTGTGTGCATGCATATGTTTATATGTGCATGTGGCTGGGAAGAGGAAATCTATTAACTTAATACTGAAATTAATACTTAGGACCAGGCATAACGTGGAACACTCCAGATCTACGAGAACGAGGCCCTGCAGCAGTCTATAGGGAAAGGAGGATAAACAAATGGTTAGAAAAGTTGAGAGACCATACAACCTTTGTATTCAGAAGTTATTTTTTTTTCGCTTGTTCTACATAGTGTTTCTTGGTGTTTATATTTCTTAAATAAAGTTAAGTAATTTCAGGTCTGTTGTTCTAATTAAATTTCAGTTAGTTCAAAGTGGGTAATCAGCAGTTGTGAATAAAATGTTTCACATGCTTTTAATAAAAATGAGTTACAAACAAGATAGGTAAGAAATAGGCAAATAATTAAATTTTATGTATCAGTATCGATTTAAAACACTAATCAAGGGTTTATTTTAATTAAGATAATATGACATGACTTTCAGCAATTTAAAGGTAGTGTTTTTATATTTAAAATATTATACAAGTTATATTTCACTCTAGGGACCAAAGCTAAGTCAACACATTCCTAAGCTATCAAGAATCCACTCAGAAAAAAAAAATGGTTTTTCTACTTGAATTAAACTCTTTATTTTAATTACAACATTAGAGTCACAACTGGAACTTGAGGAGGGCTTGGTTGAGCAGTCCTGTTTTGGAACACTTTGTGCAGTTGTGGTCTGATGTCCACGGGAGCTGCAACCACCTGAAAGCCCCATGAACTGGGGATCCAAGATGGCTTCCTCACACAGCTGGTAGGCAAGGCTGGGGACTCTAGAAGAGCCCCTGTCATCTCAGAAACGGAGCTCTCGGGGCACCTGGATGGCTCAGGCAAGCGTCTGACTTCGGCTCAGGTAGTGGTCTCATGGTTCGTGAGTTCAAGCCCCGCATCAGGCTCTCTGCTGTCAGCGCAGAGCCAGCTTTGGTTCCTCTGTCCCCCTCTCTTTCTGATCCTCCCCTGCTCATGCTCTCTCTCTCTCCCTCTCTCCCTCTCTCCCTCTCTCCCTCACTCTCTTACTCTCTCTCTCAAAAATACATAAACATTAAAAAACATTAAAAATATGGAGGTCTCAGGGCAGTCAGACTTCTTACATGGCAGCAGGATTACCCCGGAGGTAGCATGCCCAAGAACCACTGGTTTGCTCCTTGTTGTTTTCTGAACCAGTCTCTGAAGTGATGCAACATTTCCAGTCAGATAAATCTTAACCTAAAACCTTATAGTGCCAGCCCAAAAGGTCATCTCCAAAGCATTTTTCCCTGGTCCTAAAGCAGCTTAGGGGTTAGTTCAGTGTCACTTAAATAATCTTAAAGTATTCACTAGGCACAAACTTTCTGGGGAAAAAAAATCACCTCTTCAACGTACAAAAAGTGCTACAGTGAAATGAATACCTCACGTGACAAGGCATTTGTCATAGTAATGGCCAGCGAAGGAAAACTGTCACTCAAATACCACTATTTTAACCCCATGGTCAGTACATGAGTCAGAAAGACACCAAGTCAGACCTAAGAAAGCCTCATTTTATTGATTCTAAGATACCACTGATTATAATACATACCATTATTTTATATACTTCCAGAAAGAAAGAGAATACTGCCATTAAACTAAGAAATACCATGAATTTCAGGATGTTTCCCAATTTCAGAAACACTAAAATGTGGGGAAGAATTGACATCTTAGAATAATAAAAAATGGTAGTATTCTTCTGACCAAATCTACCCCTTTTATTTTCAGAATGGAAAATTACCTTTGTTATTTTCAACCCAACCATTAAAAAAGAAAGTTTTCCTATGTATTATGTTATAATCTCTCCCCATATCACTTTGTAGGTACAAAGCTGCTTAATACAAATGTCCAAAGAGATAATTGATAAATCCCCATTTAACTCTTCTCCCAAAAGATTTAAGACATTTAATTCAAATCAACTGCTGATTACTGTTGGGCTCTCCAAGGGAACCACCAAAAAAAAAAAAAAAAAAAAAAAAAAAAAAAGCACCTCTCTTCTGAACTAGTTCAGAAATAAAGCAGACCTAGATAAAAGCATAAGTCCAAACATCACTTTTTTTAGTGATTAAGGCCAGTCTGGAGGGTCTGTCAGCCAAGTGGCTTCTTCCTATCAAGCTCAAGAATCAGGCAGCCTTCTCCTCCAGGTCAGGGGCTAGCTCTGACCAGGGAAGCCCTCCCATAAAGACACAGGGCAGAGCACCTACCCACTGCTGCCAGCTTGCTCTAAGGACTAAGAAGAGTGGAGAAAGAAGAAGGCAGATTCTGGTGCTGAAATTGCTGAGAATCACAGTGCTCTCCACAGACAGAGCCCCTCTCAAGAGGAGAAAAGGCAGAGTTGAATCCTATCAATCATCCCAAATTTGCCAACCAGAAGATGGTCTTCTTCCCAAGAGAGGAGGATGTAAAGGGTCAGAGACAGACTACGACCATGCCTCTGAAAACCCCCTAGTCACGGAAAGCAGGAATGGAGGAAAGTTGTTCTCTAATACTTGCCTTGGCAGTTATTTTGATGTAATACTGTAAAAAACACTGTGACATAATAAAAAATATATATTTAGTCTCTGCCCCCAGTTCCTGGCACACAGCCTCTAAAACCCTTATATTTTCCTGAGCAAAAGGAATTCTAGGATCATCATTTGTTCTAATATTTGGTCTTTGATCCTGGTTCCTGGGACACAGAACTCCTAAATCCCTTGCAATTTCCTGGGTGATAGGAGCATCTTTTGTTCTAATGAGGTAACTCTTACTGGATTCCTGAATAGTTCCTGAGGACTGGTCACCAGAAAGACCAAGCCATGAGTAGGAGCTTGGAACCCCCAGCCTTATCTGCGCTTCTCCAGGGAGGGGGAGGGGCTAGAACTTAGTTAATAATCAATTATGCCTACATGATGAAGCCTCCATAAAAATACTTCAAGTATACAGTTCAGTGAGCTTGTGGTTGGTAAACACATCCATGTGCTGGGAGGGTGGCACATCCCAACCACATGGGGACCAAAGCTCCTGCACTTAAGACCCTTCTAGACCTCACCCTATGTACCTCTTAATCTGAGTGTTCACCTATATCCTTTGTAATATCCTTTATAATGAACTGGTGAAGTTAAATAAATGTTTCCCCGAGTTTTGTGAGCCATTATACCAATTATCACACCCAGGAAAGGGGGACCCGATATATAACCAGATGGTCAGAAGTATGAGAAGCCCAGACTTGCAACTGGCAGTCTTGTGGGACTGTGTCTACAACCTGTGGGGTCTGCACTAGCTCCATTTAGTCAGTGTCATGATTGAACTGTAGGACAACCAGTTGGTGTTTAGAGTTGGAAAATTGGTTGGTGTAGGGAGTCCTACATGTTTGTTGTCAGAACTGTTGAGAGTAGAGTATAAAATAAATAAGAGATATTCTTTTAAACATGGGCCACAATTTCCCTTCTCAAGAAAAATCCTATGAAAAATCTCCTTAATGTGTAAATGACAATCAGGTCTGCTTTAGGAATCATCTTCTTTCTGCCTCGTAACTCACTCTTTACCCAAGTGATGTGACCAGCACTTTTGCAAGTGACAAATCACAACAAAATAGGACCTCCCAGGGTGTCAGTGTGGTCAGCCATGGAACTGAAATGAGGCATTACACTTCCAAGCTGCACCACATGGCTGGGGACCTCACAGAAGCTCTAGAGGACCAGGAAGGTAACCCCCCAGTTTGTTATAGCACAAGTAGGCATACTATTTAGCTAAGGGAAATGTGATTTGTTATAGAAGAGGTGTTCCAAAATTTAGTATATCATAAAAGGAGTTCATTCTACCCATAAAAAAACTGGTTTGACAACTAGTAAAATGGTATAGCTACGTTTCATTGCAAAGGCAAGTGAAATTTAAGACAAAAGCAACATGTACCTGGCTTATCTTGAGTGGATTTGTAAATCATTTTATTTTATTTAAAAATCACTTTCCAAGTCAGATATTTTCATTTAGAAACGTACATTCTGCCTGAAGAAATAACTGGAGATGGAAAACACATATGTATAAAGTGTATTATTTTAGGAAATATAAACACAGCTGCCTCTTCTACCACAGAGCTTGCTACTGTTTCATAACCACAGTAAATTATGGTCAATGAAGTTTTTCTTTGTGACAAATAGCATAAAAACATCAGATATGCATATCCAAACAATGGGATCTACATCTAGATTTAAAGAAAAAAGCTGCTAAATATTATCAAACAGTAAATACAAAAAGGCAGTAGCATCTTCCTAAGTAACAACTTCATTTTTCTGTAACAAACTTTAAGTTAGAAAAGCAAAGTCTAGGTGAGAGTATGTTAAAAGCATTGCTTTTATAAAATAAACTGGCACTGTACCAGTGATGTTCATATATACTTCCATTCGGTCCCAACACCAACAAACATTATAAGGTAAGCAACTTAATCCTAATTAGATGAGGTGATGAAATCAAACTCTCTTGTTCCACTCTAAAAAGAGAACTGTTTGTAGACTACTATCCAAATTAAGTAAATCCATACTGACTTAAAAAAAGCAAAGTTACTCTTGCAAGCAAATACATTCATTAATAGAATCATAAATGTATCCATTTTCTCTTTTCTACATTGGAAACTTGAAACAGAAACAATTTTTTGCTTATGTGCACGCACACGTGTACCAAATATCTCAAACACAGACTGAGATACTGGACCTTGGAGATAAGGAGAGAAAAAGGAGTTGAGAAGCTATTTTATCTCTTTTGGTCTTTAAAAGCATATTCACTGCTAATAAATATTAGATTTTCCCCCACAACACTCAAAAAAAGTTTCTCTGTTGAGCACATAACATTATCTTTCTGTCATCTTCAGAAGCCTCTGCCTAACATATGTCTTATGAATTGTACTCCGATCTGTTGCTGACTTGTCATAAAATCGCCTAAACCACTGGACCAAAAGATGGTAGTGTAGAGGAAACATAGTAACGTATGTTTAATCAAGATTGTCTATAATGTTACTTAGGCCATAAAGTCAATATTGAGGTCCCAATGACAGAGGCCTGGTAGAAAGTGGTGGAAATGAGTCTCCAAAGAAATAAACAACTCTCAGTGCTGGCTGAGATTAGCATCTAGGTGGCTCTCAAGCTCTCTGGGAAAAGCTAGAAGTTGTCTTCATCCTCAAAATAAACTCTACTGGATAGATACTCTACTATCAAACCAACGTCTGTAAAAAGGATAGCTCACTGTATATTAGGACTTACACTAATGGTTAAGTGTATACTGTGTAAAATAAGCATGTCCATATACAAGGAGCAATTATGACGGCCAGTCTAAAAGTTTGCCTCTGCAAGGGCCTAGAAATGACGGAGAACACAGTGCTAGCCTGGGTAATGTGCAATTATGATAAGAGTAGGGTTTTCGCATTTTTAAAAGAAATTTTTTTAATGTTTATTTATTTTTGAGAGAGAAAGACAGAGTGCAAGCAGAGAGAGAGGGAGACACCAAATCTGAAGCAGGCTATAGGCTTTGAGCCATTAGCACAGAGCCCGACACAGGGCTCAAACTCACAAACCGTGTGATCATGACCTGAGCCAAAGTCAGATGCTTAACCGACTGAGCCACCCAGGCACCCCGGGTTTCTGCATTTTAAATGCTTCTTTTTTCTGGTATTTTTATTCCTTTCCACCTGCTGAAGGAACCACACCAAGTCCTGTGGTCACATCTGAGGCAGTATAATATGGAACAGAATCCTAAAACTTAATTATAAATATAAGACGGCTTAGAATTAATTCTGGGTCAAGCTTCTTCAGAAACCTCTAGTGAGTTGAAAGATGATCATTCCTGGGAGAAAACTGCTCTGCCTTGTTTTGAAACACTTTTATTAGATTTTGCAGCTAGAGACTCACCTTAGAGGACATACGTGGCGGGTAGCAGAGGTGAGGAGATTGTCCATGTGGCAGGTCAGTGAGGAGGGAAGGAGTTGGAGCAGTGGCCTGGAGCAGGTTATCAGAGCCCAAAGGATGATAAAGGGATCCATGGGGGAAGCAACAGGTCTACAGGGGTTGTTCGAACCAAAGGAGGTGAAAATACATTCACTGGAGGTTGGAGAAGAGCAGTCTCCAAAGACCGTGTCAGAGCCTGAGCAGGGAGGTGAGATCGTCTGAACAGGGGAGTGGCAATGGCAGTATTCTGACGGGGGTCAGAGCCTGCAGAGTGAGGAGGCGTCTGTGCCGTGGGGGCAGCAGTGGGGTCTGCTGGTGGGTGCTGGAGCCTGAGAGGAGTGAGGAGGGCGCCTATGCACGAGGGTGAGGCAGGGAGAGCACAGTGCAAGAGGTCAGAGCTCCAGCGAGGCGAGAAGGGCATCGTGTGGAGCTTCAGGAGGGCCGCTCGTGTGTGAAGTGAAAGAGAACATCTATGTGGACTTGGCCGTGGCCTGCAGCAGGAAGATAGAGGCCAGGTGAGGTGAGGAGGGCATGAGAGGGGCAGCAGCTCTAATGAAAGATTGGTTACATATGTGGAGAATTTATCATGTCATTAAATATGTTGAGGGTAATGGGAGATAGGTCTTCATGATCAGACACTGAAGTTACAAATAGGGAAAGGGAGAAAGCCACAATAACCCTGTGGTAGATTAGGATTGTGATTAGTAGGAACTCATGGCCTTTAACAGATAGGTATGGGTATGGGTATAGATGAAATAGATAGATGTAGATAAATATAGATTGCTGGATCGTTAGAATGATTAATAAAATTCCATTAGTACCAAAATAAAAAACAAAGTGAGCAAACTAAAAATAACTAGGTATTTAAAAATGGGATATAACTCTATATTCAAAGGAGATTTAAATGTTTAAGAGAATTCTATGAATAAATTTCTGCCAATAAATTTGAAAATACAAATGAATAGCCAACCTAAGCTAATATCAACTACCAAAATCTCAAGAAGAAACAGTAAATTAAATTGATCTAAAAATATTTAAGTAATTAAATCAGCAATAAAAAATCTAAATCTAACAAAAACAACAAAGCTATGCGGATATGATTCTTCTGAGAGATTTCCCTGTTGAGCAACTGATGATTCCTTTCTTATACAAATAGCTCGAGAATATATAAAAACATGGGGCACCTGGATGGCTCAATCGGTTAAGCGTCTGACTTTGGCTCAGGTCATGATCTTGCGGTATAGGAGTTCGAGCCCCACGTCAGGCTCTGTACTGACAGCTCAGAGCCTAGAACCTGCTTCAGGTTCCAGGTCTCCCTCTCTCTCTGCCCCTCCCCTGCTCATACTTTGTCTCTTAAAAAGTGAATAAACATTTTTTAAAAAAGCATTTTAAAAGTATATATATATAAAAGTGAAACATCCTGACTTAAAAAAAAAAAAACTGCCATAACCTTTGTTTTAAAACCAGAGAATGGCACCACAATAAAGAAAAATCATATGCTAATCTCACCTATGAGCATAAATGCAAATAGCTAAGTAAAGTATTAGCAAACTAACTAACAAAACCCAGCAGTGGGGGAGGGGTTGTGGGGGGAAGACCAAATTGAATTTGTCCAGGAATGCAATAATAATTATTTAACATTAAAAAATTATATTGGCACAAAAACAGACACATAGACCAATGGAATAGAATAGAGAACCCAGAACTAGGCCCACAAATGTACGGCCAATTAATTTTTGACAAAGCAGGAAAGAATGTCCAATGGAAAAAAGACTGCGTCTTTAGCAGGTGGTACTGGGAGAACTGGACAGCAACATGCAGAAGAATGAAACTAGACCACTTTCTTACACCATACACAAAAATAAACTCAAAATGGCTGAAGGACCTGAATGTGAGACAGGAAACCATCAAAACCCTTGAGGAGAAAGTAGGAAACAACCTCCTTGACCTCCACCGCAGCAATTTCCTACTTGACACATCCCGAAAGGCAAGGGAAATGAAAGCAAAACTGAACTCTTGGGACCTCATCAAAATAAAAAGCTTCTGCACTGCAAAGGAAACAGTCAAGAAAACTAATAGACAACCAACAGAATGGGAAAAGATAGTTGCAAATGATATATCAGATAAAGGGCTAGTATCCAAAATCTACAAGGAACTCACCAAACTCCACACCCAAAAAACAAATAACCCAGTGAAGAAATGGGCAGAAGACATAAACAGACACTTCTCCAAAGAGGACATCCAGATGGCCTACAGGCACATTAAACGATGCTCAATATCACTCATCATCAGGGAAATTCAAATCAAAACCACACTGAGATACCACCTCACACCGGCCAGAGTGGCTAAAATGAACAAATCAAGAGACTATAGATGCTGGTGAGGGTGTGGAGAGACAGGCACCCTCCTACACTGTTGGTGGCAATGCAAACTGGTGCAGTGTGGAGGTTCCTCAAAAACCTATCAGTAGAACTCCCCTATGACCCAGCAATAGTACTACTAGGGATTTACCCAAAGGATACAGAAGTGCTGATGCACAGGGGCACATGTACCCCAATGTTCATAGCAGCACTGTCAACAATAGACAAATCATGGAAAGAGCCTAAATGTCCATCACCTGATGAATGGACCAAGAAGATGTGGTATACACACACACACACACACACACACACACACACACACAATGGAATATTACATGGCAATGAGAAAGAATGAAATATGGCATTTGTAGCAAAGTGGATGGACCTCAAGTGAAGGGTGTCATGCTAAGCGAAATAAGTAAGGTGGAAAAGAACAGAGACCATATGTTTGCACTCATAGGTCTAACAGGAGAACAGGAGAAACCTAATGGAGGACCAAGGGGAGGGGAAGGGGGAAAGAGAGTTGGGGAGACAGGGGGTTGCAAAACCTGAGAGACTACTGAATACTGAAAGCGAACCGAACCGTGGGTTGAAGGGAGAGGGAGAGGGGGTAGCAATGGAGGAGGGCACTTGTGGGGAAGAGCACTGGGTGTTATATGGAAACCAATTTGACAATAAACTATTTAAAACAACAATAACAAAAAAATTTTTTTTAATTTTTTTTTCTTTCTTTTTTTTTTTTTAATTTTATTTTTGAGAGAGAGAGACAGTGTGAGCAGGGGAGGGTCAGAGAGAGAGGGAGACACAGAATCCGAAATAGGCTGCATGCTCTGAGCTAGCTGTCAGCACAGAGCTCAACGTGGGGCTCGAACCCACGAACTGTGAGATCATGGCCTGAGCCGAAGCCGGACGCTTAACCGACTGAGCCACCCAGGCGCCCCTCAAAAAAATTTTTTAATTATAAATACAATTCACCACATTAACAATTAAGGGAGAAAAAACCCTGCATAGTCATCTAAAAAATTCATAATCTGCATTAAATGAAATTCAACACTCACATATGATAAAAACAACAACAACAAAATAACAATGTGGCAAACTAGGTTTAGGAAGGAACTTTCATAGCCTGATTTAAAAAAAAGTAAAAAAAAAAAAAAAACAAACCTCAGCAAACATAATATTTAATGGTAAAATTTTAGAGCATTTTCTTTAAACTCAGGAATAAGATGAACAGACCTCTTTTCACTGCCTCTATTGAACAGTGTCCTCATATCTGCTCAGGGCACTAAAAAGGAAATGGTATCCAGTATAGAAAGGAAGGAACAAAGATAAACACAAAAGCAAAGCTTTTGGACACGTGACCCCAGGCAAGAGTCAAGAGTATTCCTCTATGCCAGCAGCAAACAATTAGAAAACTGAACCTTAAGAAACTCAATTCACAATGATATTTAAAAAACCAAACAAAAAAACAAAATTCAATTCACAACGGTTTTAAATTTTTTTAAATACCCACAAATAAATCTCATAATTCTCTTTTATAAAGAAAAGCATAAAAGTGGACATACTAATTTTAAAACACTGTAGTATTCATTCTGTGATGGATAAACTGACTTACCTGGAACAGACTTAAAAGTGAGAAATAAGCCCATTTTTATCTGGCGTCTTAGTATACATTGTACATCAGTAGGAAAAGGATAAGCATCTTTTGGCTCCAAAAAACAGAAAACCAACATTTTTTAAGTGACTCAAACAATGAGAAGAATTATTATATCACAAAACAAGATATTTGAGCTAAGGTTCAAAGTCATCAAAGATCCAGGCTCCTTCTTCCTCAGGATCTCAGTAAACTCCCTCTATTATCACAAAATGTTCATGTCACAAACATACATCAAGAGGCAGAAAAAAGAGATTGTTTCCTCACTGTGGATCTTCTATCAGAGCAAAAGAAAACCTTTTGTAGCAACACTTCTAGCAAATCACCCTTCGCCTGTCTTTGGTTTGAACTACTAAACTAATCATTGGGTACGGAAATAAGAATGCCAATGTATTTTGAGGCCAATCAGGATTGGCCTGAATCATGTAGGAAAAGAGAAGACACTGGAACAAAATTGATGCTTTGCCAACACAAGAAAGAGGAAAAGGACTCTTAGATAAATAATTTATGGTACTTGGAGTATTTCATAAATAGTGTGGGGAGACTAGACTATCCATATGGAAGAAAAGAAAGTTAGGGGCGCCAGGGTGGCTCAGTCATAAAGCATTTGACTTTAGCTCAAGTCATGATTTCACAGTTCATGAGTTTGAGTCTCACTTCAGGTGAACACAAGCCCTGCTTCGGGTGAGCACCGGCCCCACATAACATTAGCTTGAGCGCCACTTCGGGTATACGTGAACTACATATAAGCCTTGTTCCTCCCTCTCTCTCTCTCTCTCTCTCTCTCTGTCTTTCTCTCTCTCTCTGCCCCTTGTGGAATCCCCCCCCCCGCCCCCACTCACTTATGCCCTCTCTCTCTCTGTCTCTCAAGAAAAAGAAAAGAAAAGTAGATCTGAATGGTATCATTAACAAAAATAAATTCCATGTGCATTAACATTTCAAATGTCAAAAGTTAATTTTTAGTGGAAAATATAGAACAATATGTTTAGAAATTAGGGGTGTAAATAGATTTCTAACATTAAACATAAATAAGCACAAATCATAAGGGATAATATTAACCAGCTAGACTACATTAAAATGTTAGACTTCTGTACAATATACTGGAATTAAAGTTAAAAGACAAGCCACACCCTTGGAGAAGTATTTGCATAATATAAGCCAGTTTTTCTGTTACCCAAAAGGTAAAAATGGGCACAATATGAGAATGGGCAATTGAGGGGTGCCTGGGGGCCTCAGTCGGTTGGGTGTTCGACTCTTGATATCAGCAGGTCATGATCTCACATTTCCTGAGATCAAGGCCCATGTTGGGCCCTGTGCTGGCAGTGCAGAGCCTGCTTGGGATTCTCTCTTCCTCTCTCTCTGCTCTTCTATGCTCTGTCTCTCAAAATAAAGAAATAAACTTAGAAAAGAAAGAATGAGTGATTGACAGCAGAGGAAAACCGAAAAGCCAATAAATACTATATAAGATGTTCAAACTCATCAGGAGTCAGAGAATTGCAAATTCACACAAAGAAATGGCACTGACCAGCTATTAAAAAAATGTTCTAATTTCATAAAACTGAGTACTAGACACTATGTAGGGAAACAAAATGTCACCCATGCCTAGTGGAAGGGTCAACTAGTTTCAATTCTTTGGTGATCATTTTGGTGATATTTAGTAAATTCAACACTATGCATGGTCAACAATCTAACATCCTTTGCAAGGTGGGGATCCTATAGAACTCTTATACACCAAAAAACATGTCCTGGGAGATTCACCAAATTCTCTCTCTCTCTCTCTCTCTCTCCTGTGTTTCCTCTCTCTGTCTGTCCCTCTCCACACACACACACAAATATGGAATATTTGCATTGGATAAATATGAATTGGATAAAGTGTGGTATATTCAAACAATCAAATGGTATGGTATAGTTTAAATAAGTGAACTAGATCTATACATGTCAGCTTGAATTATCTTAAAAATAGAAATGTTGAGAGGAAAACACAAGTTGTTTAGGAATATTTATAATATAATATTACTTACATATAAAGTAAAACCCAGAGCACAATACTCTGTACTATTTATGGATAAGTAAATATTTAATAAAAATATAAAAATAAGGAATTGACTTTGTGACTACCTCTGGGAAAGGAAAAAGGAGAATCAGAGCAAGGAAGGGTATAGTATCAGAAATGTTTCAACTTTGTTTCTAATTTTATCTCTTTAATGAAAAAGGATATAAAATAAACATAAAAACAGACAAATTATATTGAGTCTATGTGGGGAGTACATGGATAGGTCATATTATTTTATTTAAGTTTGAATTGCTTTATAATTTCTTAAGTTTTCCATCAAAATATTTCATCATCATGAAAAGGTCCTGACCCCATACAAAATCACTTCAAATTCACTACATTCACAAATGTAGTTTGCGTTCCTTCATCTCTTACTAAGCATCATTTTAAGCCACATGCTAAATGTTATCTGAGGATTAGAGATAGTTAGTGTCAGAAGAAATGTAAATACTAGTAATATTCTACTAGAAAAGTAGCAAGGATTGAATAAAGATGCCATGGAGATCAAGAAAGGTGCAAATGCTCAAAAGACATTCTTGGTATTGAATGAAAAGCCAAAGAGATCATTATCAAGCAAAACAAAACAAACAAAAACAAAAAGAATAGGTATGGAAAATTCCTAGTATAGTTTTAATTTGGAGGCTCTTAGAGAAAATGATATAGACTATATGTCAACAATAGGACTTATTACTAAGACTACAATAAATATCCAAGTTTTTCCCCAGAAGTGAACATTTTAACTCCCCAAGAAACTCCCATAGCAACATACCTGGAGAATATCCCAAGAAACTCCCATAGCAACATACCTGGAGAAGGAGTCTTTCAAAAGCCAGAAAGTTGTCCCACTTGGCAGTCTGTGGGTGTTTCAGAGTTTGAACTGTGGCCAGCCCAAGCTGTAGGAGCCCACAGTGATTCACTAAAGCTTTGAGGTTGTTCTTGAAGAGCTGAATATAGGACATGAGCTGCCCCGGAGTGACTCTCCCTGGAGAAACAATAATTTATCAACGGTGAAATCATGAGAAGAATGTCATCAGTAATACTACTGCCTTGCACTGGGCAGAACTTCAGAGCTGACTGTGAGCTTTCCTAAGCTATTATGATTCTTACAATAACATGGTGACAGCAGCAAATTTGAAACTATTACCTACATTTTACAAGTAAAGGGACCTGTGTTAAGCCATCTGGCCAAGGCCATACTGCTAGTAGAGTTTATCATAATTCTACAATGCCCCATAAATAAGTTCTCAAATAAAGTGACACAAGTAAGTATTTGGTGAGCTCAACACAGAAGCCTCTCTAAGACAGCCACAGCAAGCAAAGAAGCAAAAAGGCAAAATTTCTAATGGTGTACATGTGTATCAATAATCGGAGGAGAAATCTGTTATGACTGCAGCAAAAATCTTATCACTGGTATCTGTGGGTTCGTGACAATATTCATGAGGATAAAAGCTGGCTGTTACAGGAAATAAAAACCTATGGAGAACGGGGGTGGCAAAAATAAAAATATTTTAAAAACCCTGGAAGACGAGGCATCAGAAGACAATGTTTGGCATGAGGGATGCAGCACATTTATTACAGTGGTTGCCCAGACCTAGAACAAGAGCCCCATCTCATAAAGGACTAGAGATTGTAAGAAAAAGGAAACTAAACAAAATGCCTGTTGAAGATTCACTCCTTCAGAGCCTCTAGTTCCAACTGGCACCTAGGAGTCCTGTAAGTGTCACATTCTCCAGGGTGTCAGACTGCATCCCTGCCATTCACCCGTACTGTGGATGAAACTCCTAAACACCAGATTCTCTCCATTGGACAGGAAGGCGGCAACGGGGTGAACTTAGATGCAAGTCAGGTGAATCTTTCCTGCACATCTTACTCTGTCCATGCTGGGTTTGACTTAATCATAGAACTGTGCCTTAATGGTAGAAAGCAACTACCATCAGAAATTTTGTCTAAAACAGCATATTTAGCTACTAAGATTCTTTTAAAGCCTCTTGATATGAAAAATAATAATAATACTGTCATTGCATGTTTTTTATTCATCATTTTCATGAAAACCGAGTGTGTGACATATGAATAAACGAACTTCTGTATTTCAAGCCTTGCTTTCCCAGAAATCAGCATTATATTTCTCTCCTTTTCAACCATTTTTCTAGTATAATAAAGGCACAGTACATTAAAATATTTAAATATAGTATGTCCTGCTAAAACCTAATTGTTCTCACACAATTGGCAAACGGGATAATTTCAATATTACACAAAAGTCACAGCCGTTCGTTTGTCATTTTTTCTCATTATTTTAACATTTTGTGCCACCTAATAACAGCGGCTGAACACCAAGTAAACAAACACAGCTGAGCACTGCGAGCCGCGAGAGGAATCCAGCGCCAGGCCCGGTGCGCACGCATCTCTGCCTCATTCTCTGGCCTCTGCCTGGCCACGAGCCCTGTTGTTGGAAGTGCTTCCTGTTTGATTCTCCTTGACCTTCAGTGCAACTAAACAGCCTCTCCTCCTCTTTACATCCCCTTCCAGTAAGCTACCTTCAACTTTTTGGTCTATACACAGCCCTGGAGGTGCTGTAACATTTCTCTATTTATAGAAATGTAGCGTATCTTTTTATCTGTGCTGGTATTTGATCAAGATTCTTACTGGTTTTGTCAGTGCTCTGATTATTAATTTGCAAAGACTTTTGAATGGGCCTCTGCCAATGGTATTTTTTTTATCATGAATCCAGATTCCTAGCATGTGATTCTGCAAAACAACTCTTCCAGGAATGTATACGCAGTATAGCAAAAACACCAACAACAATATATAGATTAAAGGTGACAGCTCTACTAAAATTAAATGATAGGTCAGTAGGCAGCACCAGCAGAGAAAAACTCAACAGTTGACATATGAGAGCCAGAATTTTGTGCATGAAAGATGGTTTAGGAGATTTTGTAAATAACATACAAAAGGCTCAGAGAGTAGACGGAACAGATAGGTTTATATTCCCTCCTTACTGCATCAGAATGACAGAAAAAAATAAAAAGGGTTAGGAACACACAACAAAGAGATTGTAAGATAGTCTATATGCAGACAAAAGATTTCAAACATTTTGCTCCCATCTGTTGGTTATCTTTGTAACCTACATTATATACTAAAACTGTCCTTTTGTTCTGTCAACTACAGATGGTATCCTATACTTTTCATGTTCTAAGAAGATAGTAGACGTAGACCCCCCTTACACTTCCCTTTACTTCTTATTTTCCCCGTTCATCTTTCAAATCATCTGTACTTTTATTTTTACCTTGTGACAATGACTGGCATTTATATTTTGTTCTGTAACCATAACTTAGTCTTATGTGTTTTTCCTACGGTTCCATTAGAAAAGTTCAAAATCAATCAGCAGTGCTTACATCATTATAACTATAATAACTACTAATGATAGAGCCAAATTATGTGCTATGATTACATTTCCTTATGCATATAATACTCTTTGCTGCTAGAATCCTCTAAGGCATATTTTTCTTTCTTCCTTTCTCTTCCTTTCTTCTTTTCTTCCTTCCTTGCTTTCTCTCTCTCTCTCTCTGTCTTTCTCTGTTCTGATAAGGCGTTATCTGCCTTAGCCAAAGCTTTATTCTCAAATACACTGTCTTACCTTTGGAGTCTGTGGAGTTTTTTCCTCCATGCATACTGTCAAACCCTTCATGGTCCCATTCCAGCATGGGAAGACTGTTTTCTAGGCCTTTCTGCACAGCCAGCAGCCTGGAACTGCTTTTATTGCTGTCCTCTGTTGGAACTGATTCATTAAATCCCCGATTTTTCTTTTTTGGTATACTGCCTTGCTTTGCTGGACATCCTCAAGTAACTTCCTCAGAAAAGAAACTTTGAAGAAAGCAAAGGTTTTGTGTCCCTGAAAAGGCATTCTCGTGCATTCAGTGTTACATAATAGTTTATCTGGGTCTGCAATTCTAGGTTGCCAATAATGTGCTGTTCACCACGTCCTGGTTTTCATGGTTGCTAATAAAGAATGTGTGCCAACCTCATTCCTGTGCCTTGGTAGGTGAGCTGCTTTTTTCCATCGCGGGGCCCAGAGGCTCTTATTCTCTTGTACTCTAAGAACTCACGGTGATTACGCCTAGTTTAGAGGCCTTTTATTCTTTCCACTTTCCTCTCAGGAGGCCTATTCAGTTTGACTTTCTTCACATCTGGGAAAGTCTCACATTCATTCTTTGCTAATTTCTTATTCTCTGCTGTCTCTTTCTTTCTGAAACTTCTAACATAGTTTTTGGACCTCCTCGATTGGTTCTCTATATCTTTTATCTTTTCTATCATCTTTTCAATGCCCTGTGCTTTCTACATTTTAGGAGAGTTTCTTGACTTGTGTTTAAACATTGGCTAAATTTTGTTTGGTTACATACCATACAATTCACCCTTAAAATGTACAATTCAGCAGTTTTTGGTATATTTACAGAGTTGTATAGTCATTACCACTATTTAATTAGAGAACATTTTCATCACCACAAGAAAAAGCTCATGCCAAATTCCCTCAGTTACAAAAAAGATATTGCTATAAATCCATATAAATCAGAATATAACCCAAATGAAATTTTCCATTGGGAGACATAACTGTACTTAGTTATACTTAGTTACAACTGAGAAATAGCAGAAATGAGACTATTCAAGTAATTATAACTATAAGTAAACTCTAGCTTTATATATATATATATATATATATATACACATAATACTATTATCATTTTTATCATATTGAAAATTTTTTAAACTAGAGTATAAATTCCTGGAAGGTAAAAGAGGAATGGAAGTGTACTAAATGATGGATAAATAATAATAAATAAATAATAAATAAATAAATAAATATAAACCTCCTAAATTCAGCCACCCAAAAAGGGCTTTGCCTAGAATACATTAAAGGTAGGGCAGCAAAGAGGGAGCCCCCTCCCTAGAAGATACCAGCAACTCCAGGCTCGGGAGCCTCAGGCATAAGAGGTGGAGAGTGAGGAGTGTAACATAAAGCAAAGCATACAAATATTAAGTGTATAGTTCAATTGATATTTACATGTATCTACCATATAACCACCATTCAGATCAAGGTATAGAATATGTTCAACACTCTCGAAGACTCCTTTGTATACCTATCCAGTCAGTAATCCCACAAAAATCGACCATTACTTCTAACTCTACCACTACAAATCCTTTTTTATCTGCTTTTGAACTTCATATAAATGAAATTATACATATGTACTCTTTTGTGTCTAGCTTTTGTTCAACATTATCCATAATCTTAATCTTTTTCTTTTCTAAAGTGCTTTATTGTTCTAGATGACTGTACTGGGTTTTTTCATCTATTCTGCTTTGATTTTTTTTTTCATCTATTCTGCTTATATTTCACAGTTTGGAGCCATTATAAACAATGATGCTATGAACATTCTAACACATGTCTTTTGGTGGACTAAGCCCTCATGTCTATTGGTTATATATCCATGAGTTTGCTGGGTAGGTGTATACTTGGCTTTAGTTGCAACAATTTTCCAGGGTTCTATCAATGTCTTCATACATTTTAAATTTGATTAAATTTAACAATTTAATTGGGGTGCCTGGGTGACTCGGTCAATTAAGCATCCGACTTTGGTTCAGGTCAGGATCTCATAGTTCACAAGTTTGAGCCCCACGTCAGGCTCTGGGCTGACAGCTCAAAGCCTGGAGCCTGCTTCGGATTCTGTGTCTCTCTCTCCCTGCCCCTCCCCTGTTCACACACTCTGTGTGTGTCTGTCTGTCTGTCTGTGTGTGTCTGTGTCTCAAAAATAAAATAAAAAACATTTAACAAAAATTAACAATTTAACATAGTTTTTAAAGGGTACATGTAATGTTTAAAATGAGGCACAATTGTATGACTAAGTTTCCTTGTGGTATTTTAATGATGGGTAGCCAAGACACTAATAAAAATGAGAGAAGACAGGGGAGCCTGGGTGGCTCAGTCGGGTAAACGTCCGACCTTGGCTCAGGTCATGATTTTGTGGTTCGTGGGTTTGAGCCCTGCATCGGCCTCTATGCTGACAGCTCAGAGCCTGGAGCTTGCTTTGGATTTTGTGTCCCTCTCTCTTTGCCCCTCCCCCGCTCACGCTCTGTCTCTCAAAAATAAATAAATGTTAAAAAAAATTTTTTAAGAATGAGAGAAAAGAATCACAATGGAAACCATATTGCCATGCGACTAGTATGCATCTTTATTTTATTTTTCATATTTATTTACTTACTTTCTTACCCAAGTTACATAGAAAAAGGCCTGGAAAGGAAGATACTAATTTAGGAACAAAGATTATGCTGAAGAGCACGATGGTGGGGAGGGAGGATGTACCTTTACTTTTTAGTTCATGTACATTATGATTTGAATTTTCTAGAAGCATGTGCTAGTATTACTTTAAAAAATTTTTATGTTTTTTATTTATTTTTGAGACACAAAGAGAGAAAGTGTGAGCAGAGGAGGGTCAGAGAGAGAGGGAGATACAGAATCTGAAGCAGGCTCCAGGCTCTGAGCTAGCTGTCAGCACAGAGCCCGACGCGGGGCTCAAACCCACAAACCGTGAGATCATGACCTGAGCCAAAGCTGGACCCCCAACCAACTGAGCCACCCAGGCACCCCTAGTATTACTTTTTAAATAGTCTCTTATTTCTGAAGTAAAATCATGTGTGCCTCAGGTAAAATAAACAGATATGTATTTTTGTCTGGGAAATTTGAGTTTATTACTATCAATGATTTATACAATGGATGAAGCATTGACTTTCAACAGATAAAGAAATAGGAGAGTAATAATAACTGCCTGCTTCCCACCTCTATTGAGGGCAAAGGGCAAAGAAATATGGTTAGCATCCAGGTGGAGAGATTAGTCAGAAATGAGAAACAAACTGCACGATTGTGATGACTCTTAGATGCCGAAACAAGTTATTAAAGAAGGGAGAGGGAAGACATTATAAATCTTCTCCTGTAAGGATCTAACGGGCAGTGTACAGCCATCTGTATAGTGAAACCTGGATAAAGTCCAGCTGGGAATTGATGTCCATTTTTATCATGCCATATATATGTACTGAAGGTTTCCTGGATATCCTTTAGCTCATGCATGTTTCTTGTTACACAAAATTTGAGCTCTATGGTGCTACAAAGATAGAGTAAGAAACTAATGTGAAAAGAGCATTTTAATTATACAAATCAATTCGATCAAATCATTCCAAAATTCAGAAGTTTACTGAAAGATATATTTTCAGGATAGCGTGGAACAAAGCATAACTGCTGTGGGACCAGGGGTCACAAATAGAAAATAAACAGCTCTCCCCAAAAGTTATACGAAACAACGAAATATAAAACCACCAGAAACATTTATGGTTTGGTTTTCCTTGGAAATGCAGCCTTCCTGAGTCTAACTTAAACACTGCAGCAACATTTATAAACTCAGCAGCAAGCATGGAAGGGAACAGATAGATCACCTCTGTTTTCTAGAGGCCAGTATCACCGGCTGGCAGGGAAGGAGCATTTCCTTGATGGGTCTACTTGGACTTGGAAAGGAATTTCTGCTCCTAGGGGAGCCTCTATGTGAAGAAACTCCCATCGTGTAGCCATGAGCCTTTTTGTATCATTCTCTTGGGTTTTTTAACCCCTAGCCCTTATTCTTAGGTTGATGATCCCTTATCTGAAGATAACATAAAAATAAGGAAAAAGAGGAAGAGAAGGAGGAAGAAGACAAAGGGGCAGAGGAGGGGGAAAAAAGAGAAAAAAAAGATGCACCAATTTAAGATAAAAATATAGGGCCGGGGATAGATGCTTGACGAAAGGACATTAGAAATTCAGACACCCATTTTGCAAATGAGGGACACAGAGAAACATGGGCAAATCAAGGTCTGTTTTAGGTGATGGGATTTAACAGGAAAGCATTTGTTTAATGACCTTAAAGCTTTCAGGCATTATTATTAATTCAATGAAAACTCCTTCTGTCCTTTTCTCTGGATTCTCTATTTCCTTCATACCCTTAAGCAGAGGTATTGTTTAGGGCTCTGCCTTCCGCCCTTCTTCTCAACCATTCTACCTTCTCTCTCTAGTTGGTCATCCTTATGTTTCCTTTAGAAATTCACTACTTAGACTTCAAAACAATCTCTAGGTAACCAAATCCCAAATCTCTACTTTGGCTTCTGGAAACCGTTACTCTAGCCACACATAGTTCACCTGAAAAGATCAGAGAACAAATCCTTCAGATAGAAAAATTCCATCTCTGCAGTGGGTAGAATTCTCTTCTTATGCAGTTATATAACCACTGGTCATTATGCTTATTATGCTGGTCATTATATCTTCCATGCCCAGGAGCCAATAAATAAATACTCTACCCTCCTTTTACAGAATACTTTGAATTTCATAAACACTATGGTTCATATAAATCATCTAGTTATCAGATTAGCAGATAATCTGCTAATCCCCCATTTTGCAGACTGAAAAACATACTCTGAAGAGTTAAATGACTTATTTGAAGACAAAATAATACTGTATACATTTCTTATCCCTATAAAGACTTAATATAGAATTTGTGCAGATAACAAATAACTTTTAAATAAATAAAAATGATTCTCTATTGTAGACCTGGGTAATATCCAGAAAAAAATTTCAGTGAGCTTTCCCTCCTTCTATTTTGACACCCAACTGTGATTCCAGTGATCTCTAAGAAACTGTGCCAATCTTACACCCCAGGGAATATGGAAATTTTTCCTATGATGGTTCTCAAATATGTTCCATAGAACTCTGGGTCCCTAAGACACTAGTAGGTAGTCAAAAAAGTCAGTTATTTTAATAATAATACCAAGATGTTCCTTGTTTTGTTACTGTGCAGTGTTTCCATATGGCACAAAAACAATGGTGGGTAAAAGTGCTGAGGCCTCCGCACCAATGCAGGCAACGGTGCTGAACTACACAAGCGGTCCGGCTCCCTTCAGAATGGTCATGAGAAGACTGTAAGTGTCAGTCTCATCAAACCTCAGCCCTCCAGAAAACATCAGTCTCCCGTGTGGAGGAATGGGAGATACACGGAAGCACTGCTGGTCCAAAGAGGAACACCGTGAAGGACTCGAGGGAAGGCACTGCTGTGACTACTTGAGGCGCCACTGTTTTCGTGCCGCACAATTTTCACCGGGAGAAAGAACTGAGAAACTGGCTCTTTATGCAATTTCCCAACACATGAATGAAGTGAGCCTGTCACTTCATGAAAAAGGACAGTTGTCTTGTCAATGACAAAAATCAAGTTTTCATGTGGAAATTACAATTTTGGAAAACTTGTATCTGCCCCTATAGCTTTACATTCCAAATAATTAAACATTTTCTAATGATATCAGTGGGGCTCTCAACAAATATGTTTTTTATATTGTATAATATGTGTCAACATATGGAAGATCTACATAATTTAGAGAACCAATATTTTCCAAGTGACTAATGCACGTGGTATGAATTAATGTGTGTGTGAAAGATCCATTTAAAGTGCAAGAGACATCAATGGGTTTAAATGTAATCGAGTATGGAAAATTCCATGATCTGGCATCATCTTCCACAATGAAATTAAGTCCAAGAAATTGCCTCTTGTAAAGTTGGTGTAATACCAAAGAAGAATATCTTCAATTTTCTTTTTTCTTTTTTTAATGTTTTTTATTTATTTTTGAGAGACAGAGAGAGACAGCACCAGCAGGGGAGGGGTAGAGAGAGGGAGACACAGAATTCGAAGCAGGCTCCAGATTCTAAGCTGTCAGCACAGAGCCGGATGTGGGGCTGGAACCCATGAACCGCAAAATCATGACCTAAGTTGAAGTCAGACGCTTAACCGAATGAGCCACCCAGGAGCCCCCAATTTTCTGAAAAGGTATTAAAATAGTCTTCCTTTTTCTAAAAGGAAAAGGACTTATTTTTTAAGGCCATTTTTAAAAAATTTTTTATGATTTTTATTTATTTTTGAGAGACAGAGAGAGAGACAGCATGAGCAGGGGAGGTTCAGAGAGAGAGGGAGATACAGAATCTGAAGCAGGCTCCAGGCTCTGAGCTAGCTGTCAGCACAGAGCCCAACGCAGGGCTTGAACCCACAAACTGTGAGATCATGACCTGAGCTGAAGCCAGACGCTTAACCGACTGAGCCACCCAGGTGCCCCAAGGCCATTTTATTTTTATACAAAAAATATTTCATCCAAAATACTATATCATAACAGATTAACTAAAGAAGCAAATATGTCTTCTATTAAACCAGATGTCAGAGGTATGCAAAAATGTAAAGCCGTCGTACTCTACATTGTTTTGTTTGAGAAAAGTTATTTTTCATAAAATGTGACTCATGTTTACATGTAATACATTTATCATATTTTTATATTAATTAATAAATATTTTAAAAAGTCATCTCTGCTTGAATTTCTAATGGGACGTTTTCTACGTTCCAAAGAGTCAATAAATATGATTACATAAACAAAAGCTTGTGGGTTCCTCAATAATTTTTAAGAATATAAAGTGGTTCTAAGATCAAAAGTTTTGAGAACTAATGTTCTAATCAATGTCACTCTCAGATTCCACTCCTAAAACTAATATCGCATACTATATGTTAACTAAAAATTAAATAAATAAAATGAATGTAAAGGACTTTCTGAGACCAAAAAGTTTGAGAAATAATGTTCTAAATCAATGTCACTCCTGGACACTACAAGAGAGTGACAGGAAAAGCAATCCATTAAATAAATACATAACAAATATGAACTGAACTGATAGTATTAATTAAAAAATGTACTTATTAAAGGGCGCCTGGGTGGCTCAGTCAGTTAAGCATCTGACTTGAGCTCGGGTCATGATTTCGTAGTTCGTGGGTTCAACCCTGTATCAGGCTCTGTGCTGACAGCTCAGAGCCTGGAGCCTGCATCAGATTCTATGTCTATGTCTCTCTCTCTCTCTCTCTCTCTCTCTCTCTGCTCCTCCCCCTCTCACGCTCTGTCTCTTTCAAAAATAAACGTTAAAAAAAAATTTTAGGGGTGCCTGGGTGGCTCAGTCAGTTGAACGTCCGGCTTTGGCTCAGGTCTTGATCTCACGGTTCGTGAGTTTGAGCCCCACGTCAGGCTCTGTGCTGACAGCTCAGAGTCTGGAGCCTGCTTCAGATTCTGTGTTTCCCTCTCTCTTTGACCCTCCCCTGCTTGCTCTGTCTCTCTCTGTCTCTCAAAAATAAATAAAAAACATTAAAAAAAATTTTTAATGTACTTATTAATTTCATGAACATTTATTGGGTATAGAGTAAGTTCAAGGTCTTGTGTTAGGTGAATACTAAGAAGCATAAGTCCAACTACTGAGGGTTTGCTAGTAACTGCTGCAATAGCAATATGAACAGAAACAGTACTGGCAGGAACGTGAGATGTTGTGTATTAGAGAGGATGGAAGGAGATGAGAGATATGACAGAGAAAGTGTTGGGTGAGAATTTTACAAGTCAGGAGACTGAACGGGTATTTCAGTCTGAGTGGGGAAGGGGAAAGAAGTAGGGCAAGCCTTTAAGATCAGTAGCAGTCGTTAACCGAGTACCTGTGTAGAAGGCACAAGAGGGGATACAAAAATATCTAGTCTTCTAGGAAACTAGAAGTAAGGAACAGAAGGCACAAAACAATCACCAGAAAGAGGTAGGTAACCAGAAGAGCAGAGTCACAAAGTGAAAAGAACCCAGGGGGGAAGACATGATTAGATGCACACAGACACCAAAAGGAATAAGAACTACCAGAAAGGAAATTTGCAAGTAGAAACATACATACGGGGATGCCTGTGTGGCTCAGTCGGTTAAGCATCTGGTTTCAGCTCAGGTCATAATCTCACAGTTCATGAGTTCAAGCCCTACATCAGGCTCTCTACTGTCAATGCAGAACCAGCTTCAGATCCTTTGTATCTCTCTCTCTCTGCCCCTCCTCCCTCATGCATGCTCCCTCTTTCTCAAAAACAAATAAATACTTTAAAAAAAGAAATATCCATACATGTAAGTGAAGGGAGAAATTGTCATTGTCCTTCTATTACTCACCCACATTCATTAAGCAATCCATTCACAAGTACTAAGCGACCTGCTATGTATGAAGCTAAACAGCTGGGGAAGAATATGATACGGACACTCCCTAGCAAGGTTTCAGATCCACACATCTAATTACAATGCATTGTGGTAAGTCCAACAAGAAAAAGAGCCGTGGGTCCTCAGAAGCCACAGCAATCAATTCAGCTTGCCGAGGAAGAGTTTAGGAGGAAGAGCATAGGGAGATTAGCTATAGGTTTGCAGAGAAGTGACTTCTATACTAGATCATGGAAAATAAGATGGGCTCTAACAAGAAAGGTATTCTGAATGCGTGTGTATGCACGCACACACATGCACTGGAAGGTGAGTGTCTATATTAGTCAAGTTCCTGGCAGGAAGGAGATAGCACCCTCAAACAGGAAAGCTAAGGCAAGTGTCATCATGGGACTTTGTACAAGAATGCAGGCTAAGGAAGATCAAGACTATTAAGGAAACCAATGCGGGAAGAGGAGAGGGATACAACCAGTCCTTAACCGCACTCTCCTCTCTCCTGTTCACACTCCCACCCGCGACTCGCACTGGCCAAATCCACATGAGAGGTGGAGGACAGGAAAGGCTGTGGAGGCCGTCCAAAATGGTGAGCCTCCAGGAGCACAGGTAGCGAAGGGTGAAGTGGGGCTGCAGTGACCATCAAATGAGAATATTTCAGGCCGAGATAACAAAGAGCTGGCTCTGCAGAGGTTCCTGCTGGAAGATGGGGAGAAGGGAGGGAAGGCAATGGGAACGATGGGTGAAGCATCCAGCCAGAAGGCAGAGGAACTGTATAATCTGCATGGTAAGGAGTTTGAAGAGTATCTTAGAGCAGAGGGTGTCAGGCGCAGGAGCAGCACACTCATCTCTGTGTTTATAGTTTGGCAGCCACTGCCCTCCCGCTCCCAGGGGTGTGACTCCTCTGCGGAGCAAGAGGCGTGATACAGAAATCAACAGACCCAACAGAGCCAGATCCTGGCTTACTTTCTGTAAAACTGTATCAGTCCGGGCCCAGAAAGCCAGAAAACACAGCAGTCATCTGAACAGAGAAAATGTAACACACAAAATTGCTAACTGTGTAACTGAAAGGATAAAAAGAGAACTCGGGGCACCTGGGTGGCTAACTTGGTTGAGCATCCAACTCTCTTGATTTCAGCTCAGGTCATGATCCCAGTGTAGTAGGATGGAGCCTTGCATCTGGCTCTGAGCTGAGCCTGGAGCCTGCTTTAAATATCCTCATTCTCTCTCTCTCTCTCTCTCTATCCCCCCCCCACCCCCGCCCACCTCTTTTCCATGCTCGTGCTCTCTCTCTAAAAGAAAATAAGATAAAATTTGGGCCCACTACTGCGCAGAGGGAACAAAGGGAAGAGGTTGGAATTATTAAAACTTAGAAACGCAGGAATGTCGGCACTGAAACTGAGACCTCTGAGAGCAGAGCGCTCCTGGCTGGGCTGCCACCCCGGAGGAGGCAGGCCCATCAGGTTGCTTCTGCAGAGTGGACTCCGCTGAAGGCCCTACCGGTGCAGGGGTGAAGTCCTGCTGGCATGACCCTGACAAGCAGAAGGAAAGTCCACAGGAAGCAGAGCGGAAGGGACCAGTGACTCATGCCCCTGGCCTGGCTGTTTCCCCCTAGCAGGGAGCCAGCGGGAAGAGCAGAACAAGGTCTACAGGGTCCCAGCCTTAGTTAGCATTACAGAGTGGAGGAGCGAGTGTAGACCTGAGAGACAACAACTCAGCAACTGGCATGGTAATCCTGGAAAAGAAACTTCATCTTTTTGGGCCTCGGCTTTCCTTGTCTGTGAAATGAGAGCAAAATAAAAAGTATCAATTTCATAATTGAACTTGATTGATCATTATTGAAAGGATTACATGAAGCAATTTATGTAAAACTCTGTTATAGGACCTGAAATAAAGTAGTAATCCAATAAAAACCAACTCGCTTCCCCAGTCCCCAAATTGTGGTAATGGCTTCTATATGAAGACAAGGATGTGTGAGAGTTAATAATCAGCGTATGTGTCCCATGAGGCATCCAGATTTTCTCATCTTTTATAAATTACCATATATCACACGGTATTAGGGTCTTATCTGGGTTTTAAACTATCCTTTGTGCAGTTTGACAATTTCCCTACCCGTTTCACACACACACACACACACGCACACACACACACACGGCTGTGTATGCTGTATACATCTGTATGTAAAACATGCAAATGTGATCAAAACATAGTTGTTATCCAGTCAGAACTGGATGAACTCAAGTACCAATGAAGGAAGCAGAGTATTCTCAATGATGCTGATTTGTTGCTGTTTTCTAAAGCCAGTTTCATGATGCGGTAAAAGAGGAAGTGATAGTCTGGCATTGGTGGGAAGCGAAACTCACTAATCTCATTTGGCGCTTCATTAGGATAAGTGTAGTGTCCAAACAGGTGAAGACCAAGACATCTTTGTTCAGCTCTGGACATCACATTGTAGAAGGGACATTAACAAACCAGGTCTCTGTCTGTGGCTCAGAACTAGAGGCAATTGCCATGGTAAAGGTGGGAAAGGCTTGTCTTTTCACAAATGGTGGAAAGAACTCATCCCACTTAATAATGAGTATATGGAACAGACACTATTGTGCTCAGATCCAGGAGAGGAAATGAAGAAGTATCTTAATATAATGGGGGGCGCCTGGGTGACTCAGTCAATAAAGCATTAGATTTCGGCTCAGGTCATCATCTCATAGTCTGTGGGTTTGAGCCCCGCGTCGGGCTCTGTGCTGACAGCTCAGAGCCTGGAACCTGCTTTGGATTCTGTGTCTCCCTCTCTCTCTGCCCTTCCCCTGCTCATGCTCTGTTTCTGTCTGTCTCAAAAATAAATAAAAACATTAAAAAAAAAAGTATCTCAATATAATGGACCCTACTGTGATCTGGAAATGCAGCTCAGATTTTCCTATGACAGTGACCACAGAAGCTTGGAGGTCCCAGATACAAGCAAGGTGATTTGGAGGGTGAACAGAGTTGGAGACAAGGTAACAATGTAATCAAAATAAAGCTGCACATGGGAAAACTATTTAGAATTCTGCATGAAGAAAGAATGCATTATCAAAAGGCAGACACTCAGTATAAAGACTAGAAAAGGACAAGTGAACTGGAAAGAATGAGTAAGCATATTTCCCAGAAAGAACGGGGGAAGTTATCTAACTGGGTTTGTTTGCTTTGATTTCCCTCTCCTCAAACAACCTTCTTCTATTGCGTTTCCCGTGTAGACGCACTCGCCCAGACTCCAGCTTCTGCGGCTGAGGCACACGGCACACCAATCCCAGTCTGCTTCAGTCAGAACCTTCGCTCTGCTCACAGCTTCCTTCCTCCTTCAGTAGTCTAGGAAATAGATATTTTCCCTGTGTTTATATGGATACAAAAACTGAAGAGTGGCTCTTCGGTGGCAGAATGATGCATAACTGACTTTGCACCCATCACAGTCACAGACCACATGCAGGCACAAGGTAGCGGTGAGTCTAGCAGTGATGCTACAAAGAAGTCCAGCAGAATGAGGCCTGAGAAAATCTCCTATGGTTGGTGGTCTGGGACACTTCAGCAAAAAAGTGTCAGAAGCCAGACTGCACTACATTAATAAGCAAGAAAACAATGAAAAACAAACAAACCCAGAGGCATCAGGCTTAGAAATACTTTCTCAAGAAATCTGACTGCAAAAGAAAGAACAATGTTCTAGAGATCTGCTTTCCTTCAGCTCCAATGTCATCCTCCTGCACCCATGAAACACTGGGGAGCACGTCCACTCTGCAGAGAGCAGGAGTGCGAACTGGCGAAGGTCCTCCAACCACAGACGCATTCCAGAGAAGCAGAGTCTCTGTTCAAAATGTAAAATGTAGAAACTAAGGCAGCCATATTCTGTTCACTTCTTCTGGAAATGGACATTTTGGATCCAAACAAATGGGTTTCTTAGAGTCTATTTCTTCTGTACGTGCAGGAGACATTTTTCATTTTGAAAATGCAATTCAGTCCACAATGTTCCAAAAGTCACTATTCTGGAACACATTTATTTAGCTAACTGACAATTTAATAAGATCTTGGAAAGAGGGCATATGTTTATATGTGAAGGGATAAAATGAATTTTTTCTTCATTTTAGCAATTCAACTTTTTTTCTTTAACAGAAAGATGTTTGTTTGTGTTGGTGTTCATAATGTTTTAATATGAACTTAACTTGTACTGAGAAGTTTTCTATTTAAGATCTGGAGTTTCAAGCATAGGATCCCTCTCAGTGAATTTAAATAAAGAGAATCCTCAACCTAGAATTAAAATTTCTGTTTAATGTCTCAAAAGTACTAGAAGCCTCTATCACAGAAAAATGGACACTTCGGTAGATTTTACAGTAGGGTTGGGAGAAGAGTTCATAATGTAAAGCATATTTCATAGCTTTAAATGCTGCTGGAAAAAGCATTCCAGCCGTCTAAGACACCAGGGCCTGATTTGTTTTTGTGATGAGCTGCATGATAAGGAAATTTCAAATACCAATGTTTCATTATGTTTAAGCTCCAGATCTTTTCCTTACTGTTCATGGTTATATATCCGTTGGTGTATGGAAATGAGACTCAGCGCAAATTCTGACTAGTTGATATGAAACAGAAATGGGGAGTCACACTCAGGCATTTACAAAGCTTACAGCTGGCACATGGATAAAGTGTCGTTTGGGCCAATCTTTTTGGTCCTTCTTACAACTAAAATTTGCTAACAATTTTATGTTTCCTTCTTTCTTTATTTCTGGAATTTAGGGACAATGCAAATCATTTCATCTGAGGCTCTGGGTGTTCTTTTGTGGGTGTTCTGTTTGTTTGTTTTTTGGTCAACCCAAAATTCAGACATTTAAATTTTAATTCCTTATGGGGTTACCTGTCTTTTTAAAAAATTTATTTCTGTCTTTGATTATTTTTAAAAGATATAGTGCTTTAGAAAAGTAAAGGATGTTGATCTTTCAAGAGTCCCATATTGAGTAATAAAAACTGATTTATGCTCTGTGACAGCCCGTAAAGTTACATCACTGAACTGTAATATAAATGAACCTTATCACCAAGACCTTTGTGCAATCCTACTCCTCTTGATTCACAGTACGAATCTGTTCTTGCTTCAGCATGCTCATGGATAAGGAACAACACAAAGTAAACACACTTGTTATTAGTGTGTATCTAGAACTGTGGAAAGAAAGAGAGAGAGGAAGGAAGGAAGGAAGGATGGAATAAGGGAAGGAAGAAAGGAAGAAAAGAAGCAGAAAGAAGGAGGAAGGAAAATAAATAGTAAAATTCAAGGATAGTCAAAGTAGAACTTTTTATTCCAAAATAACACATAGACCTCTGGCATTGGTTATATGGAAGTAGGATAATTTTATAAATAAAAGTCATCCTCTCACCTCCGAATATCTGATGTGAATGCTAGTCCTACCCCTCTTCAGATATGTGGCCTGAAGCAACTTAGGGTTTTTTTCTAGTCCAGCTTCCTCATCTGAAATATGGGATACTGATGGTCCCCGTCTCACAGAATTACTGTGAGGATTAAATAAAATTAACACATGGAATAGGATAAAAACCTGACTCAGTAAGCATTTTTCTATCATTATGTTCCAAAAAGCCCTCATACGGAGTTGCCTAACACATTGAGAATTATTTTTTTCCTTATTATGATCCTGTACCTTTTTTCCTTTTAGATTCATCCACATTCTTTCACTTTAAAAATTTTGTTCTTCTATTTCAGCTTGGTAGTTTGATTTTCATTCTCATAAATAATTGAGAACTTGGACTATGAATCTCAGCAAAGAAAAATTTTCCCGTCCAATAAAATGTACTAATATTAACTGAATACGTAAAAGCAGATTATAAGAGAAAAACATTATTTACTTTTTTAATTTTTAAAAATGTTTATTTATTTTTGAGAGAGACAGAGTGCCGGGGGAGGGAGGGGGCGCAGGGAGAGAAACAGAATCCGAAGCAGGCTCCAGGCTCTGAGCTGTTAGTACAGAGCCCAACGTGGGGCTGCAACTCAAGAACTGTGAGATCACGACCTGAGTGGAAGTTGGAAACAACCAACTAAGCCACCCAGGTGCCCCAAGAAAAACAGTATTTTTTAAAACAGCGAAAGAAACTTTTGCAAGTTTCCAGAATTAAATTCTACCTATTAAACAGATTCAATATCCATTTTAAATATTTCCATATTAATAAAATTATTTAATTTAAAAAATAAGTAAAACATCAAATTCATTTTCTAAAATCAATCAAAACACCAAGTTCTCTGACTTTTTAATCAAAAGGAAAAAGCCATTTAAAACCCAAATTTGGGAACCTGGGTGGCTCAGTCAGTTGAGTGCCCGACTTTGGCTCAGGTCATGATCTCACAGTTCGTGAGTTCGAGCTTCACATCTGGCTCACTGCTGTCAGCGCAGAGCCTGCTTCAGATCCTCTGTCTCCATCTCTCTGCTCCTCCCCCGCTTGTTGTTTCTCTCTCTCTCAAGAATAAACATTTAAAAAAACACACAATTCTACTGCAGCCAGAGTCTTCTAAGACTGAAGACAAAGCTGAATGTGAAGAGAAATGAGAAACAAGAAACACGAAGCATGCAGCCCCCTGGTTGAAGACAGCACAGCACTCGTGTGACTGGACAATCAGTCGACAACACTAAGGGGAAAGGGCCAGGCTGGAACGTGTCTACTCGCTCAACTGTTTGATCAGCACTGTAGTTCACTCACTAGTTGAAAACCAATAAAAGACCCTTCCTTCCTCCACAATAAGGGGGTTGGGGAGCAAGCAGAGGAGGAGGAATGGAATAGAATGAAGAGGAGGTGGTCCAGACCAATTTTGATAGATCCAGCTCAAGGAAAGAAACGAAAAGGATTATTCTTGGTAAGCAAGGACTCTCCTGGAGTTCCCAAAGTTAAGTCTAAAACAGGGGGGTCATTGCTGAGTCCCAAGGGCAGTGTGTCCATATTCCTTCCCTACTCTTTCAACAGTTGACAGATACCTTGACTGCTTTCACCGGGATGCCATGCAGGCTAGGGTGGCCCTCAGTTCAGAGCAAGCTTCAATCAACTTCCCAGAGCCTGTGGTGCCTGTCTGTCCTCAGAGAAGAGGGCGCGCTTACCCATACTCATCTTGATGGGCAGGTTTTCTCTGCTTGCTGCTTCCACTAGATGTCTCCGGACTTCCATCACTGCCTCTTTGTGCTTGGTGCTCAGTAAGGCTTCCCACAGGGCTTTGGCTGCCGTGTCGCTGCAATGAAACCACAAAAGAGCTTTAGAATAAATTTCTGCTGGATAATGAAAAGAGCTGAAAGCAAAATAACTTCTTAAATATCTCTTCTGAGCATTAATATAGTCTTTCCTACTGCTAGGCTCTAAGTATTAAGATTAAACAAAGCATACCTAATCCATTTTAATCAGCATAAAATACTGAGAAATGGATATAATAAAATCAAGCTCCCCCCCAAAAAAAGAGAGGGGGGAAAAGCTATATTGTGCTGAGAAATGTGAGAGAAACGTATGATAAACTGTTTGAGATTTGCGTTTAAAAATATTTCAGAGTGTAATTCAACACTGCTAGAGTAACAAAGACATGGTTTGTAAGCCAAAGGTAAAGACATGTCTAAAAATGATTTCTCCGTGATTAGATAGCATACTTCTCAGGGAAACGCAAAGCAATCAGCAATGAGAATTCCTGTCCAAAAACTACTCAATAGAATTCCTAATGAATGGGTTTTCTACTGAATGAAAATCAGGGATCAGGCTAAGTAACCATGGCCTTAAGTAGCCCACTTTGGGCTTTAGGTTATAAGGATGGTACTTCTGCAGCCTTTATAATTAACCATTGATACAGCACGAAGCACTGCATTATGCAGGGTCTCATCTGGGCTCACTTTCCCAACAGCCCTCTGTCTCACCCACCAGGCCACGTCCAAATTATAAATGAGTACAGTGTTCTTTCCGGAAGACCTCTGCATGTAGCCAAGTATACACGTTTGTAGTAATGTTCTAAAAACTGAGTATAAAGAAAAAAACAAAGATGACTTCTGTCCCTTTCTAAGGGCATTTTTCCTCCACTTAAAGCCCCACTAACCCATCCTACAATCCAGTTAGCGATAGTTTGAAAATGAATGTATTTTTTTATAGTTTGACTTTATGACACTAATTTAGCTTCAAAGTTATACCTAATAGGTTATATCTGTCAAGTTTGAATTTCATTTGGAATAATGGAATGATTTGTATCAGCGCTGACTTTAATACAATAATCTTTCATTAAATAGTACTGTTTTTATTACCATCTATTTTTTCTGAGTGAACCAACAACACTGTTCAACATATGCTCCTTGTTTTGCTCTGATTGAAACTGTCATCATTATAACTCGGCATCCAGTAGTCTAAGTTTAATTTAAATGAGCCTATACACTATATGCCAAGTGCTCTTCTCAGTGGTTTCGATACAGATAAAAAAGAGCCACAATTTTCAATGACTTTCGAGTCTGAAAGAAGAGGCAAATATTTACATTAAAAAACTACCCCCAAAATGTGATAAGAGGCAGATCCATGCTTGCATAGAGTTTTCTGGTAGCACAGAGCAAAGGCTCTAATCCTGGGTAGGAGGACAGGGACTCAAAAAAGTATTTCCAATAGAAATGATAAGCAAGTGTGAGATACATAAGCTTTGAAAGCAGCCAAGGCAAGAAGTTGTAACTCAGTCTGGGAAGGAAAACAGTAAAGTTTTCAAGGGAGATATAAAATCTTCATCACAAAACAATAAAGCAAGGGGAAGAAGAATATTACAGACATTTCAGTACAAAGTACCCTGTACATGGTACTAAAGAGTATTGTCTGGCTCCGTGCTAAGATGCAAGAGGAGGGGCAGTAGACGTAAGGGCAAAGGAGAAGGAAGGCGCTACTCCACAAGGGCCCCGCGTTCACTGCCAGGGCTTATCTTTTGGTAGGTGACAGGGAGCCACGGAATACAGTCGATTTCACATTCTGAAAAGTCAGCATAGCTTCTCAGTAACGAAAACGGTTTTTATCGTCATTCAAAACTAGGTCTATTTCCTCTATAGGACTTTGGGAAAGCTACACCATTTCTCCAAAACTCTGAAGGCAGTAGAGAACCACTATTCTGAGCAGTGGAGGGATGCTCCCAAGTTATGGTCCACAGCTGTTCCCTACTTTTGTTCTCCAAAGCACCTCTCCCCAAACCACAGGGATTTCTCATATATTCTCAACACTACACACAACTTCTAGAGTAGAACGTCACTGCCCTCCTCTTTTCTATGGGAGTGTGTATTTTGCTAATACAGAGTGCCTCCAAAATCACAGTAGGTCATGCAAGGCTGTGGTTGCCCCCTCAGATTAGTGTAGTGGTTAAAATGTGGGCTCTGGAGTCCGATCAAACCTGGGTTCAAACTCTGATTGTTCTCCCCTTCACCCACCCACCCAAGAGCTACACAGCCTCTTGGATCTTCCTCAGGCAGTCCAAGCACATGGACCTCTTCTCTGCCTTTGCCAGGAATGCTCTTCCTCTTACACATACTCCTCTCTCTCTTCCAGTGTCTGCCGAAATGTTGCCTTATCAGAGGCCCCTTTAGTAAAACACAATAAACAACAGCCCATCCCAGCACCTTATCCTGGTATTCCTTTTCTCCCTTCCTGGGTTCTCCTGTCCTATGTAATCTTTATTACCATCTGATTGATCACAGGCATCCATGGTTATCTGTTTGTTGTCTATCTCCCTCACATAAGGTTAAGATCCTTCTATGAAAGTACGGGTTTTGTTTTACCCAGTGCAAAGTCCCCACTACTTACACCAGTGCCAGGCCCCATGGGAGGTGTATCCAATAAATGCTGAGTAAATGAGTAACACTTGCTAGTTATAGAACCTCGCGCATATAATTCTGTTTTTCTTCATTTTCTCATCTGTGAGATAGAGGTAACCATAGTGACTACCTGACAAAGTTGTTGTGAGGGTTAATTAAATAAGACAACGCACAGAAAGCACCTTCTGGATTCACAATAAATATGAGTAGTTGTGAGGGTTGTTACTATTGCTATGAATGATAATGGTCTTAAAATCCAATGTGTTCAAGGGTTTGTAAGATATTCAATGAATATCAATTACATGGAGTATTTTTTTCATACAATCCTGATTTGCTCATTATGTACTAAAGTCACCCTGGCTTTTTTCAATTGAAACATTTTACAAGAAATACGTAAGGTTTCCATGATCTCTAACATTGATCCAGGGTCAGGTCATGTTTCCTTGAACTGTTTTGCTGATATAAATAATTCTGATTGTCCAGATACGTGTGACAGCTTCTAATGTTTACTTCCTAAACAAAACAGTTTCCTAACCAGACCAAACTAACCCCCACATGATACACGGGCATCTTAAGTTTACCAGGTGGACACGCATGACCTGGTGTCGGCTCTGTGAATGACTGGCTCTGAGGAAGATCCCATTGCACTTGCTCGCAGCTCCCGCTGTGTCCTGCGCCCACTTCCCCCAGTCTCTCTGGGACTCCTGCTGGGTGGTTCACACTTACTTCTCCATCAGCATCTGAGTTGAATGTACGAGTTAATCACGGTCTTTCTCTAATATGCTCATAAAATGGCTTCAATAGTCATTTCACACTACTGAAGTTTCATTTGAAATCGATTGCCGATGTCAAATTTTGTAAGTCAAGAGAAGTTCATTGAAATCTACACTATAATTATATAGCGTATTTTATGCAATTATTTATCCTCTCCAACTGTACAAATTTTCTATTTTCCCGATGAGGGACTAAGCAATACACAGAGTGCTATCGCACATGGCTGGTGTAATAGACCAGTGGTAGGCAGTACTGTAGAAGCGTGGGTTCTGGAACCAATCAATAAAGGGTCTGGGTCTGCTACTTGTTAGCTCTACATCACGGGGAAGTTACTTAACCCCTCCGTACATGTCTCCTCCTCTGTTAACTTGAGGATGGTAATAGTACAAGTTCAGCAGATTATTAGGAGAGCTGAATGTGCTCATGTAACTCAAACACCTAAAACAATGCCTGACACATACTAAGTGCTCAATAAACAGAGCAGTAGCAGCAAATGCAATGGTAATAAAAAAATTAAAGGTCAGAATTTTCTCATAAGATATAGAAGGAAGGCTGTTTAGGAAGTGCATCAATCTTTCTATCTACTTGCATACATAAACACAGTCAATAGCTTCATTTTCTTTTCTTTTCTTTTTTAAATTTATTTTTTTTAATTTTATAAATGTTTTTATTTAATTTTGAGAGAGGGACAGTAGGGGAGAGGTAGAGAAAGAGGAAGACACAGAATCCGAAGCAGGCTCCAGGCTCTGAGCTGTCAGCACCGAGCCCAACAAAAGGCTGGAACTCACAAGCTGTGCGATCATGACCCAAGCTGACGTCAGACACTTACCTGATTGAGCCACCCAGGCACCCCCAGTAGCTTCATTTTCTAATGTGAAAAGATCAACAATACATAATACAGAATTCATAATGATACACATCAAAACACTGAAAACTCTAACTCAAGCAATCCTCCTGCATATGACATGTTGACATAGAGAATTTTGATTTGCAGGAATAAAATAAGAAACTTTACTATAGATTACTGCAAGACTTACAGCTATCAAAAGCAAAGAAACAGAATTTAAACAAATAAACCAGTTAATAAATGGGCAGAAGGAAAAAAAATGGGCAGAACAGCCTGGGTGGCTCAGTCTGTTAAGCCTCTGCCTCTCCCCTGCTCATACTCAGTCTCTCTCTCTCTCTCTCTCTCTCTCTCTCTCTCTCTCTCTCTCTCTCCCTCCCTCCCTCCCTCCCTCCCTCCCTCCCTCTCAGAAATAAATATTTTTTAAAAATAGGCAGAAGACTGGGGCATGTTGGTCACCTGGGTGGCTCAGTCATTTAAGCGTACAACTCTTGATCTCAGCTCAGCTCATGATCTCACAGTTTGTAAGTTTGAGCCCCAAGTCGGGCTCTGCTCTGCACTGAGAGCATGGAGGCTTCTTGGGATTCCCTCTCTTCCCCCTCTGTCTCTCAGCCTTTCCCCTGCTTGTTCGCATGCTCTCTCTCTCTCTTTCAAAACAAACATGAGAAAACTTTTTAAAAATGGGCAGAAGACATGAATAGACATTTTTTTCAAAAAAAGACATCCAGATGGCCAACAGACACATGAAAACATGCTTAACATCACTCATCATCACTCATACCAGTCAGGATGGCTAAAGGGAAGGAAGGTTTTTATGCAATGACTTCTGTGCCAGCTTCTTGCCTCATTAATTACATTGAAATTCTGCAGAATGCACACAACAGGACATTTTAAAATGAGAATTGTTACTTTTATGAGGAGTTCAGATTCCATAAATATTTCCAGACTGACTTATAAAGTGGATTACGACATTTGGGGCAGAAATGAACATCAGAGGTGGTAGTAAATTAACCACTTACACGTCTTCAGCGGAACATCGCCTCACCTAAGACAGACACATGAAAATCTACCTTCAGATTCTGAAGACACCTAAAGAAAATGTTATAATATGCCTGAGAAAATCACTACAGCTTCAAACAAATCAAACCGCTATTAGATCTCATCACACCTAATCTAATCCCTTATCTGTAAACCTAACTCATCTGGCTGAGTCTTTTGTCTAAGTTCAGGAACAGCTGGACAACATCTTCTTAATAATCATACCCACCCAAAAACAGCTTATTTCTTTTTTTCCTGGCTAATTTAAGGAAGACTTCTGAAAGGTAAATAAAATGTAGTACTAAAAACTGCTTTTAAAGACCACTACTACTTTCTATTTTAGAAGCGTTTCAGACTCTACAAAACAACTTCTTATGTCTCACTTGATCCTCACATCGTGAGCTAAGCCATGAGAGACCATCCCAATTTAAAAAGCCTCACAGAAGCCATCTTACTTACTTAAGTACACTCAACCTGTAAGTGGCTAACCCAGGACTCACCCGCAGACAACTGGCTTCTGAGCTCAGTCATCCATTGACTCAACCACGCCAGGCCTGTGTTTTGCAAATCATCAGAGAGAACTGATTATATACAATACCAATAATTTTAAAGTTTTCATGTTGGCTTTCTTTTCTAATCCTTAATACATCTTCTATTCTTCTTTTATGTGTGGGCCTCATATAAGATAGAATGAAACAGAGTAAAGAATGACGTGTAATAAGTAGATCTATAATAATTCATGAAGCAGGAAAAGCTCACTCTCAGGATTTTCCACATTTTGCTTTAAACAATATCATATGATTCTCCTTGTAGGTCACCTGTAGCCATTGATAGTCACTTTGCTACACGATGCCAATCACTTTCCATTTTTACTCAGCTTTCTCTAACGTTTCCCTCTAAGTCTTTGCTGAACTTTAAATCATTCTGCATAAATATCATTTATATAGCTGAAAAGGCAAAAACAGGAAACAAACAAAAAAAACTAAAGTCTAAATTGCCTCAAGGTATTATTTCCAATCTAGCTCTTATTTGCTTTTCATTATATCCTTGGGAAAGAGAGGAGAAATGGCCTCTAGCTGTTTGACCACTGATAAAACTGAGCTAGAATGAAGCCACTTGCCTAACATCCAGAGGGCTATGGGCTGCTTTGGTGACCTGGGGTAATTCAATTAATCTTTCTTATTTTCGTTTGCTGAGAATTCACTATGTCATAAGCAACATGACTATATCATCTCATTGAATAACAACCCTCCAGGATAAGTATCATTGCCTCATTTCATAAGTGAGAAAGCAGAGTCTTAAAGAGATAAAATAATTTGCCCAAATCACAGAGTCAATATGTGCAAATTTGAACTGAAGTCCCTGTGAACTCCAAAATCCATTTATTAACCATGATTCAGCACCATTCAGTAAAATAAAAGGCTTGAACTAGATGCTAATTACTAGGATTTCTAACAAGCTACATTTATATGGTTTTCATTATGCCCTGGCGCTCCAAGTTCACAGGTATCAATTTGATTAAATTTGTAGAACTCAGCAAAAGATGGGTGAATATTAAACGTTTTTACTCATAAGTGTAACAGGAGAAACTTAACAGAGGACCATGGGGGAGGGGAGGGGGAAAAATAGTTGGGGAGAGGGAGGGAGGCAAACCATGAGAGACTCTTGAATACTGAGAGCAAACTGAGGGCTGGTGGAGGAGGGGGAGAGGGGAAGGGGGTGATGGGCATGGAGGAGGGCACTTGTGGGAAGAGCACTGGGTGTTATACGAAAACAAGCTTGACAATAAACTATAAAAAGAAAAAAATTGGGAAAAAAAAGAAAGATGGGTGAATATTCCATGCCGTTATTTCTTTTACTAAAACCCTCTTCCTTCTCGCAAATCCAGTGAGAGTAATAAAAAGTTAACAAAAGAACATTCCCAAAAGCTTGTAGAATTTATTAAACAATTTCTACCCTTTCTCTCTGTTTTTAAAGTCAAGTTTTCTAATGAGAAACTTTATTTCATTGTAGCTACCAGAACACAATTTTGTTTCAATAGATTCCTTGAAATATATAACATAAGGCAGAATATTTGTACTATGAAAAGATCCATTTTATTACCATGAAATTTAATTAGTTTCAATATTGTCAGTAACTACATAAAAGTCAAATACATACAAAATGCATGCTCTTTTTTGCTAAACTGATTATCTTAAATCCTTAAAAATTAAACTCTTATGACAAATTGTCATGTTTGCAGAAGACTACAGGCCAACGATATACACATAGTAATAACCTGCTAGAATTAGCGTTGTCAGGAGACTTCTGCTCATGAAGATATGTTCCCTTCAGTTAATTCCTGGCTCTTTATTTGCCAGAATTACTCAACGATGAATGAAATCTTAGAAGCTGCCTTGGTTTGGCATGTATAAAATGTCAAGTGCAGTCTGCTAGAACCTAACAGGAAGTATTCATCACCAAATAAAATATAAAGAGGACAACATTAATTTTTGAGAGATGGCTGAATGTTGAATCACGGTGCCGCTCCAAACAAGTAGAAGACCTGCAGTTGGGAGACGAAGGGTGAAACGTGAATGCGCACCATGATCTTGTGACTAAACTCCGAGAAATGGCCTCTTCGTGGAGTGCAGGGGAAGTTAGGCTTACTCACAGGATTTGCAGTAACAGTCACAGGATTCCAACAGAAATACAACAATAACAATCACAACAACAACAAAGCATTGTCAACTAATTTTAAACACAGAGTAATGTGAGTCATAGTTCTCCACAGCAGGGAATAATGGCTTCCATCCGTGGTGAGCCTAATGAGCTCTGAAGGTAGGGTTGTTAATTAAATTATTCATAGAGCTTTCAACAGTCATCTGTCCTCCTGACTATTTTTTAAACAATTACCTCACATCTATCTAAATTGTCCATTACCCTTTGTCTCAATAGAAGAGAAAGCAGTTAAACACAGGACACACCAAGTAGACCCCTGGCATAGGAGAGGAGTCCTTCATGGGCTCCGTATTTCAGAATAAAAGCTCCTGCTGTAGGCCAGGGGCTCAGCGAGGTGCTGCAAACATGGCTGCAGGCGGCCTCCAGGGCCCTGCCCTCATGGTGCGAGCAGTCTGGCAGGGACGCTAGGACTGAGAATGCTCCCGCAGAGGTGACAAAGCAGAGAATGGGAGCTGCCCCAGCAGAGTGCAACCCCTAACCCAGTCTGGGTGTGGAGGTGGCAGTCACAGGGTGGCTGAGGATATGATAGGGAGCCCTAAAGGCAGAGTAGGAGTTGGCCAGTGAAAGACCTGAGCAAGCCCAGTCCAGGCAGGAACAAAAGCATGGGCATGGGGTGGAATGGGGGTCCTGAGACCTTTGCAGGGACATGAGAAGTATGAACAGAAAGACCTAGCATGTCACTCCCTCAGAGGAAGTAGAATCTTACCCAAGGCCTGGGAAACCCACATTAGGATTGCAGACTTTCTTCCAAGGGCAATTGAAGCGTCCTTAGCAACAGATCACATTTGCATTATTAGAAGATCACTCACTGTAAGGGCACCAAGGTGGTTCAGTCTGTTACACATCCAACACTTGGTTTCAGCTCAGGTCATGATCTGGAGGTTTGCGAGTGAAAGCCCCGCAAAGGGCTCTCTGCTGTCGGTGCGAAACCTGATTCAGATCCTCTGTCTCCCTCTCTTTCTGCCCCTTCCCTAACCCTCAAAGATACATAAACATTAAAAAAATGTTTTTAATTTTTTTTAATGTTTATTCATTTTTAGAGACAGAGTGCAATGGGAGAGGGGCAGAGAGGGACACACAGAATCCGAAGAAGGCTCCAGGCTCTGAGCTGTCAGCACAGAGTCTGATGTGGGGCTTCAACACAAGAACTGGGAGATCATGACCTGAGTTGAAGTTGCATGCTTAACCGACTGAGCCACCAGGTGCCCCTAAAAAAAATGTTTTTTAACAAAAAGATCACTCGCTGTAGAAAATGGATCTGAGTTCTGCGTGAGAGGCTACTACATGGTCCAAGCAAGAACTGAGGATGGCTTGGCCTAGAGTGCTTCTAAAACTATCGGGTCATATCATTCTCCTGCTCAAAACTCTTCCATGCTTCCCACTGCCATTACACTAAAACCCAAGATCCTTATTTATCTACAACTTCACCTCTCACCTTCTCAGCTTTGTCTCCTAGGCTTCAGTCACACTGCCTTATTTCAGCCTCTCGAATAGGTCAAAGTGTACTCCCAACTCAGGGCCCTTGGATTTGCTATTCCTTTGCCTACAACCCTTTTCTTCCAGATATTCACTAATAAGGTCTCATTCATTCAAAAAACCCTTACTGAACACCTACTAAATGCTAGTTCTGTTCTAGGTATCACTCAAGTGTTCACTCATTGACAGCTCTAGCAAGCTAATGTGGCACTCCGTTTCTTTTTCCCTTGGGTGGGGGTGGGGAGAGAGACGGCAACTGAGCAAGGGGCAAAGAGAGAAAGAGAGAGGGAAAGAGGGAGGGGGGGAGAGAGAGAAAGTGAGAGAGAGAGAGAATCCCAGGAAGCCCAGAGGGAGAGAGGGAGAGAGGGAGAGAGAAGCAGGGCTCACCCAAAGCAGGACTCGTGCTTCATCTGAAGTGGGGCTCATGTGAACTTGAAGCAGGGCTTGAGCTCACTCAAAGACGGGCTCGTGCTCACACAATGTGGGGCTCATGCTAACCCCAAGCATGGCTCAAATTTGCCCCATGTGGGGCTCGTGCTCACCCGAAGTGGGATTTGAGCTCATGCAATGTGGGACTCGAACTCACAAACCATAAGATCATGAGCTGAGCTGAAGTCAGATGCTTATCGACAGAGCCACCCAGGTGCCTGCTAATGTGGCACTTCTTATTCTAAATCCCACTTGCCCCATTTTAACATTTATGACTAACTCAAATTATGGATTATTAAAGAAAATCTGTTTTCATGAGTTGGGAGTGGAAGTGGTCACAGGGTAGGAAGGACAGAAGCATTCTGGCTTTATGAGAATGAGCATCCTGGGTACAAGGGTGGCAGTGCACTCAGACCACCATCATCTCCCGAGCCACAGTCTGTGCCGGGCACTAGAGATGCAACGGTGTACCAGGGTGAACAGGTCAGGCATAGACCTTCTCTGAGCAAGCTTCCAAAGTAGGGTTGGAGAGAAAAGACATTGAACTAGTCATTTTAAGATAATACACTATGATATAGGAAATAAAAGGTACTATCTCTGGAAGCAGAGATAAAAATGGGGGTAGGGTGAGTGAAAGAGCAACATAGGATGATCAAAATGTGGGGTAGCAGAAGATGGAGGGTCTGAAAGAACTTTGGTTTAGCTGCAGCCGAGTGTGGGAACAGATAGAGGGGAAAGGCAGGAGGGAGCACGAAAAAACAGAGGAGATTAGGGCAGAAAAATTAGCAGAGCACAGATTTAGGAAGGCTTTCTGTAACTAGTTAAAACTGGTAGTCTTTACCTAGAGGATAATGGACAGCCACTAAAGGATTTTCCCAGGGGAGGGTTAGAATCAGATGTACTAATACTCACACTGCTGAGTGTGTGTGTGTGTGTGTGTGTGTGTGTGTGCGCGCACGCGCACGCGTGTGTCTGTATGTGTGTATGGTGTATATGTATACACACACACGCATACACATACACAGCCAGTCTTACAAACAGAGCCCCGAGCTGGACTCTAAAATAGCTTTCAAAATATGAAGATAAAATTTAATTTTAATGGAAATATAATTTATCCATTTCTTCTTATTAGAGGTTTGTATGTTGGGTTTTGTTCTTTATTCAATAAGTAAGAATTCCTACTATGCACAGGCCCCATTCTTGGGTAATAGGACATAGCAGTGAACAAAACAGACATAAAAACCACTATCTTCATGTAATTCCTGTTCTGGACTTTATTTTCTGAACACAGCACATGGAAATCATAAAGTAAGAGGAATTCACATCAAAGTTTCCTTAGAAATCACCTAGCGTGCTTTTACAGAGAAGCAAACTGTGACTATGAGACATTAAGTACCTTGTTCAAGGTCATGAGGTTTCGGTGGAAAAGCAACTATGCCACAATAGTGACTAGAAAATAAAAACTGCACAGAGGCTGCTCAAGGACACCAAAAAAAAAAAAAATCACATCAACAGAAAGTCTCTCGTGGTTCAGCAATGGAAAGGAGGAGACTGGCTCAAGGAGGTTTTGTATCTGCTAGTGCATTTGTTAAGGAACATCCTCTTAACTATCAAACATATTCCTGAAAAAGATAAGATCGCTTCAAAAATGCTTAATTCGAATATCACATTGGGGCAAATTTGGGGAAGAAACAGAGTTGAATGAAAAAACACAAATCCTGATGCAGCGAGTCACTGATGCAGCGAGTCACTGATGCAGCGAGTCACTAGTATGTACCTGTCGAGTCTCATTAATATAATAGATCTCTTAGACTATAGGAAAGTGATCTTCATTATTCACTCAACAAGAATAAAGCGCCATACAAATTTAGTTTTTATTGTTCTGAGGAAAACGCTGTCATTTTAAAAGTATGAATAGGGGCATCTGGGTGGCTCAGTCAATTAAGCAGCCAGGTTCGGCTCGGGTCATGATCTCACAATTTGAGGGTTCGAGCCCTGCATCAGGCTCTGTGCTGGCAGCTAGCTCAGAGCCTGGAGCCTGCTTCATATTCTGTGTCTCCCTCTCTCTCTGACCCTCCCCTGCTCGCACTGTCTCTCCCTATCTCTCAAAAATAAATTTAAAAATATATATATATATTAATTTTTTAATTAAAAAAATCATAAATAAAAGCATAAATAAATAGACTGTTACAAACTTTTCATTACCATAATAATCTTGTTGTGACTTCTATGCTCTTGGTTTGGTATTCAAAAACAACAAATGTCCTAGAAAACGCATGCTCCTTCTGTATCAGTCCACAGCTAATAGAAAATCTGTGTGATTGTTTCCAGATTATAAATGTACTGGAATGTCTTTAACAGTGCAGAAATCACAACCACCTGTTAAGGAAACTAAAAAAATCCCGGGATAAAACACTGTTTAATTCCAGGATAAACAGTTCACACAGGCTTTTTAAAGCTCAGAATAATAAAAGAACAATCTCCAACTGATATGTAATCAAAGTTTCATCTCTTTCCAGCGAATACTCTATCATTTCATCCTTCATTATGATACTTTCATTCAGCACTGCAACAGGCCCATGAAAACTCTTGAAACATGGACCAGAACTGATAGAGATTACAGAGTGCCCTTGTCATGATGAGCATTGGGTGATTAAAATAGAAACTTAAAAAAAATCTCACAAAATTAGGAAACAGTTTTTAAATACCAACATCCAAATAAAGACCATAGTAGAAATGGGAGAAAAAAATGGATGAGAACATAACATATAAACTGTTTAACCATCATATAAAATAAGTGTGGATAACTGAACTTCATCTCAATACAGGTAAACATTTTTTATTCCTATCTCTACCAGCTCATTATTCGTAATCCCATAATCAACACAAACTTATTCATATTTTTTCATAGCAAACAAAGCATAGGAAAGACTGGTTTTCATATGGATTTCTAAATGCATAACCAGATTAACTCAATATCAGGATTTTAAATTACTAACACAATTAGATCACTGAACAACCAGACACATTTTCCCTCTGTGCACATTCAAGTTCCTGTAGGTTACTTCCATGACCTGCTCCAAAGGCCAGCACTTGGCTCCACTGGGGAACTCTAGGCTGGACATTTGTATGCTTTGGTTTGAATTCCAGACTTGAAAAGTTAAGGATTGATTCATGTGGCAAGAAACTCTAAGATAAAGAGGCAGTGACAGTTTTATAGATGCTCCTAGAAGCACACTCATCTGGTCACTTTATCACTTCCCCATACCACTCCATGAAGAAGGGCCATTTCAAAATCAGCATAACCTTTTATTCTATTATTAAAAAATAAAAGAGAAGAAGAGAGAAGAGATATTACAGCAATTCCAGAATTTATTGCTCTATTAACCACTGGTGACACCATTGTATCTATACATAGATAGATAGAAAATCTGTGTGATTATTTCCAGATTATGAATGTGCTGAATTGGGAAGTCTTTGAAGACACTAAATTGGGAAAACTTAATTTCTTAACAGTATTATAGTCTTATTTTATTACTCACTAGTTTTGCTTTCAGTTGTGGTTCTGGTGGAGAGTCCATTTATGGTGCTCATATTATTTACCATCTTAACCCCCATATAACTCCCATCTTCCTTGACACCTTAGAAATACAGAACAGTGTTGAAGTGTTGATGGGGACACAACTCTGAGGAGAGCAGGACACACAATAGTTCCTTCCATAGGAGTGATTAGGGGCCACCATCTGTTTAGGGGTAGAAAAGACTTATTTTGAAGTTGCATTTGCACACCAAGCACACAATTTTTACGTAGAATAAGAATGGGGTGTGGGGCACCTGGGTGGCTCAGTTGGTTAAGCGTCCGACTTCGGCTCAGGTCATGATCTCACACTTTGTGAATTTGAGTCCCACATCAGGCTCTGTGCTGACAGCTCAGAGCCTGGAGCCTGTTTTCAGATTCTGTATTTCTCTCTCTCTCTGACCCTCCCCTGCTCACGCTGTCTCTCCCTGTCTCTCAAAAATAAATAAAAACATTTAAAAAAATTTTTTTAAAGAATGGTGTAAATTTTCTCATAAAGCTAAGTTATTTGACTTAAAGTGTTTTCAATATTCTAAGATAAACAATCATGTGTGTGTGTTGTATAGCAAAACCAGAGGATCTCACTTGACTAATAAAGAGTAGGGAGCTCTATGTTGTTGTTTAATTTTTCTCTTCCATGAAATGCAAAAATCTGGAAAAATTCACAAAGCTCAATACCTAAGAAACAGAGTAAAACACAATCTTCAGATTTTCTTCTAGATTTTGGCAGTCAAAACCACCGTGTTAGAAAAGGAGATAGGAATTTGGAATAAAACCCCAAAATGAAGGGATTACAAGTACACATGTCTGGAACATACCCTAAAAGGAACAGCCATCATGGAAATAATTTAGCTAAAAAATACTAATAGATGCCAAAGCCATTGGATTAATATTTGATGAGGAAAGGCATAATTGACATAATCTCAAAATGTCTACTTTACTCTGGTGATCAAAGTTATCACCATGAGTGGACAAGGTTAATTATGTGCCACCTGATAGGATGCAATGAAGAGAACACAGTATCACTTGTTTGATATTCTTGTCAAAAACATGTAATCTGAATCTAATCATGAGGAAACGTGAGGCAAATATGAACTGAGGGACATTCTACAAGATAACTAGCCTGTACTCTTCAAAAGTATCAAGGTCATAAATCTCAAAGAAAGACTAACGAACTGTCATAGATTAAGAGATGAAAGAGATACAATAAATAAATATCATGTGTGATTCTAAGCAATATCCCTTTGCTTTTATAAAGAATATGGAGATAAGTGGCAAAACTTGTGTATCAGATAGCAGTGGTGTATCAATGTTAATGTTGTAATAGTGATACATTGGAGAATATCCCTTTGAAGGATATACATGTTAATGTATATGGAAATGATGGGTATACACAAATTATTCTCAAATGGTTCAAGAAGGAAAAAAGTTTCTTGTACTATTCTTGCAACTTTTTGGACGCTTGAAATTACTTGAAAAAAATTTAAGAGGTTATCAATCAATTCAAAGAAAAATGTCAAGTACCTTTCAAAGTTCAGTAAATGGGCAGCTGGGTGGCTCAGTTGGTTAAGTGTCCAACTTCAGCTCAGGTCATGATCTCACGGTTCGTGGGGTTGAGCCCCACATCAGGTTCTGTGCTGACAGCTCAGAGCCTGGAACCTGCTTCAGATTCTATGTTTCCCTCTCTCTCTTCCCCTCCCCCACTCACAATCTGTCTGTCTCTCAAAAAAGAATAAACATTAAAAAAAAAAGTTCAGTATGAATAGGGTGCTCTTCAAATAAAGTTTGGAAACATTGTTCTAAGTAAATGAAAAGGGAAAACTCAGCAATACCAAGCACCTAAATGCTCACAACCCTTATCCTAAATTAAAAATTATGCTAGGAGATGCTGAAACTATTTAAATTCAAAATGCTCAGAGTAATCTTTGTATCAAATATATGCTCTGAGGACCTGTGGCTTTTTCCAGCTTTTAAAAGCATGGGAATCCTTGAAACAAAGAAAATTCTAAATAATAAGCAAAGCCAAACTCTGGATTGGGAAAGCCCACAGAGACTACGCTGTGCTCCTCAGAGCAAGGGAGAAATTTAGTCACAGACTAGTGGTGGGTATGAATGGATTTGGACTATAGTCTGAAAATCCCTTTTCTCATCCTGCAGTTATCATCATTCATAAAGCAATTATCCAAATTTAATTCTAATATTGGAAAAGCCATAATCGGAAGAGTTATGCAATAGTACTCAGTGAAAAAGTCCCAAAAGAAGAAAAAATAAAGAATAATTCTGGCATAAAAAGAGAAGTGATATTATTCTACAGAAAAAGTGGGGGCACCTGGGTGGCTCAGTCGGTTAAGCATCCGGCTTTGGCTCAGGTCAGATCTCATGGTTCATGGGTTCAAGCCCCACGTCAGGCTCTGTGCTGACTGCTAGCTCAGAGCCTGGAGCCTGCTTCAGATTCTGTATCTCCCTCTCTCTGACCCTCCCCTACTCGCACTGTCTTTCTCTGTCTCTCAAAAATAAATAAAAAGCATTAAAAAAAAGAGAGAGAAAGAAAAAAAAAGAAAGAAAAAGTGACAGCCGGGGTGCCTGGGGGGTCAGTGGGTCAAGCAACCAACTCTTGATTTTGGCTCAAGTCATGATCTCTCTCTCAGCTGTGAGACTGGTGAGACTGAGCCCTAGGTTGGGTTCCGTGCTAGGCATGGAGTCTGCTTAAGATTCTCTCTTTGCCTCTCCCTCTGCTCCTCCCCCACTCACGCACACATGCACATGCACAAGTGCACACATACACTTTCTGTCTCTCTCAAAAAAAAAAACAAAGAAGTGACAGCCTCGTTAAATAAGGTGCAAATATGGATGCAGCTTTTAATGTGGAAAAAAAGATAAAGATGAGTTCTGTAATGAGAATCTGAGTTCAAGATACAGAGTACTCTTATTGGTTCTATAACCTTCAACAAGGTCACTAACTTCTATCAGCCTCAGTTTTTTCCCCTCTAACATAAAAACGATACTCACCTTAAGGATCGTTTGGGTGATTACTTCAAGTGCATAAGTAAAGTAGCTAATCCCTAATGCACACCAAGCCCTTATGAAATATTCTTTGCTCTTCCAAAGAAGAAGAGCAAAATATCTAAGTTATGAAAAAATAGAGAGAGAGTTAAACTTGGGGGGGGTCAGTGTTTCTGCCAAAGAATATTATTTCATAATCATTTATGAAAATGTGCAAAATAATACTTGACAAACTGAGTCATTAAGAAAACTAAATATTCTAGGGGCACCTGGCTGGCTCAGTCAGAAGACTGTATAACTCTTGATTTCAGGATTGTGAGTTCAAGTCCCATGCTAGGTAAAGAAATTACTAAAAATTAGTTAACTAATTAATTAAAGCCCTAAATATTCTAAAGTCATACTACTATGAAAAAAAACAACGTGGAATCATAAATAGAGATAATCATAATTAAAAACTCAGAAGTGAGGGTAATGCATTCAATCCATAAAATAACGTCCTACTCTCTCTGAGTTCATTGTTACCAATAAAAACATCATTAGCAATTTATGAAAGATTACGAGCAATAAATATTGCCCCTATTTGTTTTTTAACTTCTTAAATTTTTCCCACAATGAAAATAATTTTATTTTTTCCTGAATATATAAATAATATGTGCTACTTTTAAGAAATTCAAATACATAAAAATAAAAAGAAATAAAAGTCACATGAAATTCTACCATCCTAGGATTTTATTATTTGATGTATCAATGAAGATAAGCTATTCTGATGTATCAATAGATAAGCTATTGGGGTAATAAAGGATTCCAAAACCCTCAGTAGCTTACAACAACAAAGATATGTTTATGACTCATGTTTTAAGTTTACTACGGTATGCCTCATCTCCACTCTAGGATCCAGGCTGAACACTGCCAGCTGTTGAAGCAAAGAGAAAAGAGATGTAATGTCTCTTAACACTTGTCTCAATCCACTTATACATGGTTTTTTTTCAGTAAGTACTCACACAATAAATATATTTTCTCTTCCTTAGGATTTTCTTAATAACACTTTACCTTGCTTTATTGTAAGAATACACATATATAATACATATAACATACAAAATATGGTTAATCTACTATGTGTGTTATCAGTTAGGCTTCTGCTCAACAGTAAGCTATTAGTAGTTAAGTGTTGGGGGAGTCAAAACTTATACACAGATTTCCGACTGCTCAAGTCAGTACCCCCAACTCCCACCTTGTCCAAGGTTCAATGGTATATCTAGAAACAAAACTGCTAAGTCATATATTAGTTCTTTGTTTAACTTTTTGAGAAACTCCCAAATTGTTTTTCACAGTTGCAGCATGATTTTATATTCCTACTAGCAATGTAGGAGGGTTCCAATTTCTCTACACAATAACTACATGAAAAAGTGCTCAGTATCATTAGTCATGAGGAAAATGCAAATTCAAGGCTCAGTGAGAAACAACTTCATACTCCCAAGAATGACTGAAATTAAAATTAAAGTCTGCTCAGGGGTACCTGGGTGGCTCAGTCAGCTGAACGTCTGACTTTGGCTTGGATGATGATAGCACAGTTCGTGGGTTCAACTCACATTGGGCTCTGTGCTGCCTGACAGCTCAGAGCCTGGAGCCTGCTTCAGATTCTGTGCCTCCTTCTTTCTCTGTCCCTCCCCTACTCACACTCTGTCTCTCTGTCTCTCTGTCTCTCTGTCTCTCTCTCTCTCAAAAATAAACATTAAAAAAAATTTCTTTTTAATCTGCTCAAGACTGCCATAACAAAATACCACAGACTGTTGGCTTAAACAATCTAAATTAATTTTCTCACAGTTTTGGAAGCTGGAAGTCCAATATTAATGTGTCAGCAGGTCTGGTTTCTCCTGAGGCCTCTACCCTTGGTTTGCAGATGGCAATCTTCTGTGTCTTCACAAGGCCTTTTCTCTGTGTCAGGTGTCTCTTAGTAAGTCCTAATCTTCTCTTTTTATGAGATTAATCCTCTTACTGGATTAAGGGACACTTAGGGACTTATTTTAACTTTATTACCTATTTTAAGGTCTTTCCTCCAAATACAGTCACATTTTCAGATACTAGGGATTAGGGGAAAAACATGAATTTTGAGGTTGGGACACAATTGAGTCTATAACAATGGATAATACCAAATGTCAGCAAGAATGTGGATCAATCAGAACTCAGGTATTGTTGCTGAAAGGGTAAAATAGTTCAGTGACTTTAGAAAACCATTTAGTAGGTTTTCTTTTTTTTTAATGTTTGTTTATTTATTTTTGAGAAAGAGAGAGAGAGAGAGAAATCATGAGCAGAGGAGGGGCAGGGAGGGAGACAGAGAATCCCAAGCAGGCTCCATACTATCAGTGCAGAGCCTGACACAGGGCTTGAACTCATGAACCGTGAGATCATGACCTGAGCTGAAATCAAGAGTCTGACACTTAACAAACTGAGTTACCCAGGCACCCCCATCTTGTAGGTTTTCTAAGACATAGACATTCCATTGAAATGAAAGAATAATCCAGAAATTCCATTGAAAGGAAAAATAATTGAAAGTATATCTTCCCCCAAACATTTGTTCAATGATGTTCATGGTAATTTTATTCACAATAGGAAAAAACTGGAAAGAGACCAGTTTCTATCAACAGGAAAATAGCTAAACTGTGATATGTTCATGCAATGGAATATTACTGCTCAGCATTAAAAAAGGATAAAACAATGTGGTGAGTCTCAAAATCATTATGCTGTGAATGAAGACGGACACAAAAGAGTACATACCATAGGATTCCATTTGTGCATTTCACAATTTCATAAATTTTGCTCCAAAAATCCATCCAGGTTAGTCCAATGTAATCATAAGCATCATTATAAGAAGACAAAAAAGGAGTCAGGGTCAGAAGAAAAGCAACATGATAATGGAGATTAAGATTAGAATGATGTGGCTACAGGTGCCCACGAGACACTGGAAGAGGCAAGAAACAGAAACTAGGGGTGCCTGGGTGGGTCACTTTGGTTAATTGTCTGACTCTTCATTTTGGCTCAGGTCATGAACTCATGGTTTCAGTCCCACATTGGGCTCCACACTGACAGTGAGGGGTCTTCTTGGGATTCTCTCTCTCTGCCTCTCTCTCTGCTCCTTCTCTGTTCATGCATGCCCTCTCAAATTAAAGAAATATACCTAAAAAAAAATAAAAAGAAACAAAATCTACCCTGTAGTCTCCAGAATGAACCAGCTTCAGTTCCAGTGGAAGTGGCATCAGGTCCCATTTAACAAACTGAGCAGAGCACACTTAGTTAAAACTCACCACACTCTGGCCAAAGTCTAAACACTGCCCACCGCAGGCAAAGAGAGCTGCTACAGACAACTAGCCTGAAGGATAGAGCAGCCAAAACACAACAGCAGAGCACACATAGCACATACCAGAAACACTCCCTGAACACCAGGCCCTAGACACTTTATGACTTCTTCATAAAGCCATTATCTCTCAGAAGCAGGAAACATAATAGGCTTTTCTAATATAGAGAAGAAGACAGATACTTAGACAAAATATCATGATAGAAGAATTCATCCCAAATGAAAGAACAAGATAACATCATAGCCAGAGATCTAACTGAAACAGATATAAGGAATAGCCAGATGGAGAATTTAAAGCAACATTCTCAATTCTCACTGGGCTTGAGAAAAGCATGGAAGACATCAGGGAGACCATTGCCATAAAGATAAAAGAGTTAAAAAAAAAAACAGTCAGAAGTGAAGAAATAAAATAACTGAGATTTCAAACAGATTGAATATAACAAACACAAGGTTGGAAGAAACAGAGGAATGAGTAAGTGATAGAGAAGATAGAATTATGGAAAGTAATGAAGCTGAACAAAAGAAAGAAAGAAAAATTATCAATCACAAGAATAGACTTAGGGAATTCAGTGACTCCATAAAATGTAATAATATTCATATCACAGGAGACCCAGAAGAAAAAGAGAGAGAAAAGGGGGCAGAAAATTTATTTAAGAAAATAATAGCTGAAAACTTCCCTAATCTGGGGGAGGAAACAGACATCCAAATCTAGGAAGCACAGAGAACTCCCATCAAAATTACCAAAAGTAAGCCAACACCAAGACATATTATAATTAAATTTGCAAAATATAGCAATAAAGAAAATATCTTAAAAGGAGCAAGACAATAGAAGTCCCTAACTTACAATGCAGACCTGTTGGGCCAGCTGTAGATCTCTCCACAGAAACCTGGCAAGCTAGAAGGGAGTGGAATAATATATTCAATGTGCTGAATGGGAAAATTTTGCAGCCAAGAACACTCTATCCAGCAATATCATTCAGAATACGACGAGAGGTAAAGAGTTTTCCAGACAAACAAAAACAGCTCATGACCACTAAACCAACTCTGCAAGAAATATTAAAGAGGACTTTTTGAATAGAAAGGAAAGACCAAAGTGACAAAGACAAGAAAAGAACTGAGAAAATCTCTAGATATAATGAAAAAACAAGTAATAAAATGGCACTAAACATGTATCTATCAGTAATTCTGAATGTAAATGGACTAAAACAGCCACTCAAAACACATAGGGTGTTAGAATGGAACAAAACAAATAAACCAAGACCCATCCATTGCTGCCTACAAGAGACTCACCTTAGACATAAAGATACCTGTAGAATGAAAGTGAGGAAAAACATTTAGAAGACAAATGGGCACCAAAAGAAAGTCAGGGGCGTCTGGGTGACTCAGGTAGTTGACTTCGACTCAGGTCATGATCTCAGGGCTCATGATTTTGAGCCCCAAATTGGGTTCACTGCTGTGAGGCTGTGGGCACAGAGCCCGCTTCGGATTCTCTGTCCTCCCTTCTCTCTGCCCCTCTCATGCTCATGCTCTCTCTCTCAAAACATAAATAAAAACAAACAAAATAAACAAACAAACAAAAATGCCAGAGTAGCAATACTTAAATATCAGATAAACTAGATTTTAAACCAAAGGCTGTAACAAGAGATGAAGGAGAGCACTGTATTATATTATAGGGGACTATCAACAGGAAGATCAAACAATTATAAATATTTATGGCGCCAACATGAAAGCACCCAAATATATAAAACAATTATTAACATAAAGGAACTCATTGATAATAACACAATAATAGTAGGGGACTTTAACACCATACTTAGAGCAATGGACAGATAATCTGAGCAGAAAATCAACAAGGAAAAATGGCTTCATATGACATGCTCAAACAGATGGATTTAACAAATATATTAACATTTCATCCTAAAGCAGCAGAAAACACATTCTTTTCACATCCACATGGGACATTCTCCAGAATAGATCACAAACTAGGTCAGGCTTCAATAAGTACAAAAAGGTTGAGATTATACCATGCATACTTTCTGATCACAATGCTATGAAACTTGAAGTCAGCCACAAGAAAACCTTTGGAAAGACCACAAATACATGGAGGTTAAGCAACATGCTACTAAATAATGAATGGGTCAACCCGAAGATCAAAGAAGAAATTTTTAAAAATATAGAAACTTATGAAAATGAAAATGTAATGATCCAAAACTTTTGGAATGCAGCAAAAGCAGGCATAAGAGTGAAATATATAGCAATACAGGTCTACCTCAAGAGGCAAGAAAAATTTCAAACAACCTAACCTTGCACTGAAAGGAGCTAGAAAAAGAATAACAAATGAAGCCTAAAGACAGCTGAAGAAGGGAAATAATAAAGATTAGAACAGAAATAAATGATATATTAACTAAGAAAACAATAGAACAGATAAAAAAAAAACAGCAGCTGGTTCTTTGAAAAAATTAATAAAATTGATAAACCCCTACCCAGACTTCTACTTCCAAAAGGTGGAAGTAGAAGGAAAACTTCCAAATTCATTCTATGAGGCCAGCATTACCCTGATTCCAAAAGCAGACAGAGGTTCCACTAAAACAGAGAACTACAGGCCAATATCCCTGATGAACATGGATGTAAAAATACTCACTAAATACTAGGTAATCAAGTCCAACAATTCATTTAAAAAAATCATTCACCACAGTCTAATGGGTTTTATTCCTGGAATGGTTCAATATTTGGAAATCAATCAACATGATTCACCACATTAATAAAAGTAAGGATAAGAACCATATGATCCTTTCAATTGATGCAGAAAAAGCATCTGACAAAGTTCAACACCCATTCATGATTTTTTAAAAAAACCCTCAACAAAGTAGGTTTAGAGGGAACATAATTCAACGTAATAAAGGCCAGAGACAAAAAATCCACAGGTAATATCATCCTCAGTGGAGAAAAACTGAGAGCATTTCCTCTATGGTCAAGAATAAGACAGGGATGTCCACTCACACCACTTTTATTTAACATAGTACTGGAAGTCCTAGCCACGGCAATCAGACTACAAAAAGATATAAAAGGCATCCAAACTGGCAAGGATAAAGTCAAACTTTCACTATTTGCAGATGACATGATACTCCATATAGAAAACCTAAAAGACTCCACCAAAAAATCGCTAGAACTGATAACACAATTTCAGTAAAGTCGCAGGATGTAAAATCAACATACAGAAATCTGCTGCATTTCTATACACTAATAATGAAGCAACAGAAAGACAAATCAAGGAATTGATCCCATCTACAATTGTGCCAAAAACCATAAGCTACCTAGGAATAAATCTAACCAAAGAGGTAAAAGATCTGTACTCTGAAAACTATAAAATACTTATGAAAGAAATAGAAGACACAAAGAAACAGAAAAACATTCCATGCTCATGAATAGGAAAAACATTGTTAAAATGTCTATAGAACCCAAAACAATCTACGGATTTCATGCAATTCCTATCAAAACACCACCAGCATTTTTCACAGAGCTAGAAGACACAATCCTAAAATGTATATGGAATCACGAATGACTCTGAATAGTCAAAGCAATCTTAAAGAAGAAAAGCAAAGCTGGAGGCATCACAATTCTGGACTTCAAGTTCTATTACAAAGCTGTTGTGATCAAGACAATATGGTACTGGCACAAAAACAGACACACAGATCAGAACAGAAGAGAAAAGCCAGAAATGAACCCACAACTATATAGTCAATTAATCTTCAACAAAGCAGGAAAGAATATCCAATGGAAAAAAGACAGTCTCTTCAACAAATGGTGTTGGGAAAACTGAACAGCAACATACAAAAGAATGAAATTGCACCAGTTTCTTTCACCATACACAAAAATACATTTAAAATGGATGAAAGGCCTAAATGTAAGACAGAAAACCATCAAAATCCTAGAGAAGAAAACCAGCAGCAACGTCTTTGACGTTGGCCACAGCAACTTCTTACTAGACATGACCCAGGCAAGGGAAACAAAAGCAAAAATGAACTCGTGGGACCTCATTAAGATAAAAAGTATCTGCACAATAAAGGAAACACTCAACAAAACAAGAACGTAGCCAATGGAATGAGACAAGATATTTGCAAACGACACCTCTGATAAAGTGTTAGTATCCAAAATATATGAAGAACTTGTAGAATCCAACACCCAAAAAACAAATAATTCAATTTGAAAATGGGCAGAAGACATGAATGGACATTTTCCCAAAGAAGACATCCAGATGGCTAACAGATACATAAAAAGATGCTCAACCTCACTCATCATCAGGGAAATACAAATCAAAACTACAATGAGATATTACCTCCCAACAGTCAGAATGGCTAAAATTAACAACACAGTCTGGCAAGGATGTGGAGAAAGGGGGAACACTTTTGCACTATTGGTGGGAATGCAAAATGGTGCAGCAGTTCTGGAAAACAGCATGGAGGTTCCTCAAAAAGATAAAAATAGAACTACCCTATAACCCAGCAATTGCACTACTAGGTATTTACCCAAAGGATACAAAAATAATAATTCAAAGGGATACATGCACCCCGATGTTTACAGCAGCAGCATTAATAATAGCCAAATTATGGAAAGAGGCCAAATGTCCATTGACTAATGAATGGACAAAGAAGATGTGGTATACACATATATGTATACACACATACATGAATATTACTCTGCCATAAAACAGAATACAATCTTGCCATTTGCAAACATGGATGGAGTCAGAAAGTATTATGCTAAGCAAAATAAGTCAGAGAAAGACAAATACCATATGATTACACTCATGTGGAATTTAAAAAACTAAACAAATGAACATAATGGGGAAACAAAAAGAGAGAGGTAAACCAAGAAACAGACTCTTAACTATGCAGAACTGAAGGTTACTGGGATTGCTGGAGGCTGGAGAGAGGTGGGCAGGGAATGGTTGAAATAGGTGATGGGGATTAAGGACAGTTGTGATGAGCACTGGGTGTTGCATGTAAATGATGAATCACTAAATTCTAACCTGAAACTAATATTACATTGTATGTTAACTAACCGTAATTTTAAAAACTTGGAAAGAACAAAAAAAAAGTCTATAGCTTTGAATTAATTATACTATTGTATATAATATGATCAGCCATACAAACATATAAAGAGGAAAATATAATACTTTGGTTACTTGTCAAAAAAAAGAGGATATACAGATGGAACATAAGTACATGAAAAGATGTTTAACATAATTAGCCATTAGGGAAAAGCAAATTAACAACATAAGTAATCTCTGAACAACTAGTCCTTTCCTTAGGATAGAATGTTCCAGTCCTAGATATCCACAAGACTTATAATTTACTTCCTTGAAGTCTCTGCTTGAAAGACATCTCAGAAAGACCTTTTGTATCTGCTCCAAACACCTCCTTTCCACCCCAAATCCCTACTCATTCTTGAATCCCTTGCCTTGCTTTATTTGCTTCATAGCACTTATCCTTGATTGACATTATACATCTACTTGTTTATCTGTTTGTTGTCTTCTCTATCAGAAAAAAATTCCATGAGGGCAGTGATCTTGTCTTCATCAAGTACCTGTCACACAGGTACTGCAAATCATAATACATGTTTACATGCTTGGAGGGCTCACTTCCATAGTTTCACCCATGATGAACTTCCTAAATTTTCACCCAAATGAACTTTCTGGATTTCAGCTCTCTCCTGCCTTGGACCCCCTGAATGCCTTCTTTATTGCTAAAACCATCTCATTCTTCAGATTTTCTTCTTCCTAAAAGAAGGGCAACTACCCTTACTTACCCTGTTGATCCCAATCACCCTACCACCAGTCATTATCCCTGTGTGACACAGTTATTAGAAGGTAGAAGTAAAAGGATACAAAATACAGATTTGAAGGGGTACACGTACCCCAATGTTTACAGCAGCACTATCAACAATAGCTAAACTATGGAGAGAGCCCAAATGTCTATCAAGTGATGAATGAATAAAGATGTGGTGTATAGAGGCACGTGGGTGACTCAGTTAAGAATCTGACTCTTGATTTTCAGCTCAGGTCATGATCTCACAGTTCATGAGTTCCAACCCCACATCAGACTCTGAGCTGACCCTGTGGAGCCTGCTTGGGATTCTCTCCCTCTCTATCTGTCCCTCCCCCACCCACCCACATGCATCCTTTCTCTCTCTCACTCTCTCAAAAATAAATAAATATTTTTTAAAAAGATGTCTCTTTTACACACATAGGCCTGCGTAAATGCTGGAATACTACTCAGCCAACAAAAAGAATGAAATCTTGCCTTTTGCAATGGTGTGGATGGAGCTAGAATATATTATGCCAAGTGAAATAAGTTGATCAGAAAGACAAATGTCATATGGTTTCACTTATATATGGAATTTAAGAAACAAAATAGATGAACATATTTGGGGGGGTGGGGGGAGAAAGGGAACTAAACCACAAGAGACTCTTAACTACAGAGAACAAATAGAGTTGACGGAGGGAAGTGAGTGGGAGATGGGCTAGATGGGTGATGGGTATTAAGGAAGGCACTTGTGATGAGTACTGGGTGTTGTCTGTAAGAGATGAATCACTGAATTCTATTCCTGAAACCAATATTGCATTGTATGTTAACTAACTACAATTTAAATTTAAAGAAAGAAAGCAAGCAAGCAAGCAAGGAAGCAAAGGAGTCCTCAAGCAAAACTACCAGCAGGTAATAGGGGAGAAAAGCTGTAGCCAGAAGTGTGGGACAGTTCCGCCATGGTATTGAAGACATTCTGGTCTATAAAACTGAAGATTTAGAAGCACCCCAATAAAGTCTGTCCCTGTTTAACTCATAAGGAGTTAGATTTTTGGACTTGTTGACTTTTACTTGGCAGTAAACATCAACCTAATTAGGAACTTGTCATTCAAATGTAATGAGTCCTTCCATTCCTCCTTTTCTGTTATAGCTAACTTTAGAGAATTCTTAGTTTTTTCTAAAGGAGCCACAGTTTCCATTTAAATTATGGCTCCCGAACCCACAATGACCCAGAGTTCAGTGTTCTCACAACACAGAGACCACAAACCACTTTAAATTTTTCAGTATGAAAAAGATTCTAGAAACTGCCTGCACATTCCTTAACTAACAAATACCATGACAGAGCTGCAATATGTGAGCAATTACAGAGAAAGAGTTTCTACCTTCAAATGCTCTTTTCTTAATATATATTAAAAAAGAAGAATTCTTTAAAAATAATCTCACTATTAAATGTAAATCTTTATCAAGAAATAAAAGTTAAATATCTCTGGCATACAAAATTAGTTAACTATTTGTTAGAAGACATTCATCCCTTCATTTTCGGAAAAGAACTCTGCTTTATTTCACCCCACCATCCACAAATTATTCATCAATTTTTTTTTCTAAGCCTGTAACTGAGACCAGATGATCTTTAGAATTCCCCAAAAAGTTAAATATAGCAAGCAGCGTGCTGAGATGGGGTAGGGCTTCACCACTCAGACTGCAGTGTTTACCTGAACAGGTTTTGTTTCATTCTTTGTTTTTTTTTTTTCAAATTGGCTCCATACCCTTTACAGCCGACAGAGCCAGCCAGGTGCCTTGAATGAGTTTTTTTTATGTTTATTTAAAGAGAGACAGAGAGAGAGGAAGGGACAGAGAGAGAAAGAGAAAGAGAGAGAGACAAGAGACAGAGAGTGAGAGAGAGAGAGAGAGCACAAGCAGTCTCCGCACCCAGCATAGAGCTGGGCATGGGGCTCAATCCACGACAGTGAGATTGTGACCTGAGCAGAAATCAAGAGTCAGACGTTAACCGACTGACCCACCCAGGTGCCCCCTGAAAGAGTTTTTTTAATGTCACCTGTTTTTTGGTATAGGCTGGAGTTTTTTTAATGTCACCTGTTTTTTGGTACAGGCTGAGGAGACGGCCATAGCCTGGACCAGTGGCAAGGTCATTCACAACACTGCTATGTGATCACAGGTCCTCTTGCATGCTGGCTTTCCACCTCAACCCCAAGGCTAAATACACCTTACGTGATGTTCACATCTAAGTTCTGTCATTCTATCTATAGGTGAATTTAAAATCAGACATAGTACCTCTGGTTCTGCGCTAGGAAAAATTACCTTTCCTCCCTCTGAAAATGTTGCATCTAATAGGAAATATTTAATTGGCATTTGGGAACCAAGAAAAGAGGAGAAATACGTATGACTCTTAAGAGGTGATTTAACAATTTTTTTGACTTTGTGGGTCTAGTTAGTGACTTTGACATATATCATCATCAGGTTACTTTACCGTGTGAAAGTTAACAAAAATTTGGCTTATCATGGTTTAAGCTGAAACTACTGGTGCATCTGTCTCTTACCTATAAGATCTACTCCATTTATTTCATTGCTGTATAGTCTAGGAAAAAAACTTCCATCTCCAAAACAAAAACTAAAAATGAAACTGGACTTAAAATTATTTTTGCCTAAAGAAAAAAAGATTGCTTTTTATAAACTAGGATTCCCACTATTTCTGAATTTATTGGTTTATTTATATATTCATTCAAGTAAGCATGTGTCAGAGTCATGATATCATAGGGAAGAAATGTGCCTTGAAATTAGAAAGTAATTTTATTAAATGACCGATTCAATCATTTAGGGAAAGTTTGGGTAAGGGCAAGTTACTTAGGTCTCTTTCTCAAAACTTCTATAAAAATAAAAAAAGAATAATATCCACCTTGTAGAGTTGTTTTTAGAATTGTTAAAAGGAAATCGAGAAGCCTAAAATGGCGTTGCTTAGGTTGAAGCCCTCAGTTGGTAAATGAAGACTTAACACCTAACCTAACTACAGTTCCAATGGCCCAGAAATGTAACCTGTCACCAGTCAACGTGGAACTCTCCTGGTCAGCACCAGGAAATTTACTGATAGACCCTTTTGTTCCCCTTAGGAGGGAGACCTTGTCCAAAACAATGGATTCTTTGCTAATCATGTCCTTTTTTCCACTCTCTTTGTACTTTTAAAACCTTTCCTTTTCTATAGCCCTTTGGAACTCCTCTCTACTTACTAGACTGAGGCCTCCCAGTGCATGAATCTATTAATAAAGTCCATAGCTCTCTGAAATCTACTCAGTTGAATGAAATTTTGTTACTTAACAGAATTAAGTTAAATAACGCGTTTTAAAATACCTAGCATAATGCCTGACAAAATTCAGGCATTCGGTGCTGCCTTCCTTACTTTTCACTGATCTAGACAATGAGGTACATTTGGAGAGAAACACAAAGTAGAAGCTTAATGGAAGAAATAAGATAGATTGAATAAATAGCAGTCAACAATGCTAGACAGTGACTTAAGCGCTAAAGTCAAGTGGATACGGCTTTTCCTGTATTTACGTCATTATTTTAAAACTTGGTCTCAAATTGATTATAAATATTTATTCAATCTTTCTTCATTCTTATACTCAATTTACTAGCACCTCTTAAAAGTTCTAGGCACAGTTACTACCTTCGAGGTATTTACAATCTAGCAGGGCAGACATGTAACAATCACAATGTAGCATTTGGGCTTTTTAATAGAAGTTTTCATGGAAAGGACGGTTCATTGGAGAGGAAGACAATAGGGAGAGAGAAGCATTTTAGAGGTTCCGAAGTAAGAGGCAGCTACTTTCCTTCCTAGGAGCACAAAATCCCACCTTAAGTTATGCTTACAAAGCAAATCCAGCTTTTATTTAAATCTAATTTCTATTTATTTTTAGTGGGAGATACATGCACAGGATTGAAAACTCGAAGCACACACACTGATATATGTAGTCGAACGGCTCCCTCCTTCCTCCATCTTTATTCATTTCACGAACTCCCTAGTGTGCCCCTCCCCCCCCAGCATCCCCTACAGAGAAGGCCAAGGTCATCAGTTCCTTCTACATTTTCCAGATAGATTTAGTGCACCAGAAGCAAATAGGAATATATATTTCACCCTTTTTTTACACAGAGGCATGCTACACCTCACTTTTTTCATTTGTAATAGGTCATTGAGCTCACTGCTTATCAGTATATAAACAACTTCTTAGTTCTTCACTCTATTTCCATAGCTGAATAGTATTCCATCACAGGTGCCCCATGATTTACTGAACTGAGCATGCAGTTATTTCACATTACGATGAAAAGTGAGTGATGAATGAATGTAAATATCATTCTACACATACGCAGATACATCTATGAAAGAAGTCCCACAGGTATAATTATGGGGTCAATTTTGCGATGTTTTCCTAACACAATGAGAGTATTTCAAATCTTCAATGATTAGAGTCTATACATCCACAAAGTAATCTCTTCTGTGCTCAGGTTTGACTTCACCCTCTCTTAGTTCAGCAGCCTCACTCCACGCATGGATCCTGCCTGTATCACTTCAACATATATCCCTGGAGTGCCAGGTACTTCTTATTCTAGGCACCGAGGACATCATAGTGAATAGTGAATAACACACACAAATCTCCCTCCTCTCAGGGAACTCTCTGGCAGGGAGTTTTCTCTCTAGCTCTCTACATACAAAAGATACAACATAAATAAGTATATTAGGAAGTGCTAAGGAGAAAAACAGTAAAATAGAGAAGGGAGACAGGAGTGCTAAGATGAAAGAAAGACCTGAAGGCATATGGGGAGCTTTGGGAGAAGCGGACACTGGACCAGGCAGCAGCGTGGGTGCAGGGTTAGGCCAGAATCTGAGTCAACAAGCACAGACATAGCAAATGCACCTGGGAAACTGGTGAAGGATATAGGAACTGAAAAAGTAACAGCCTAGGGAGAATGGAGCTGGAGCTGGGGCAGAGAATAGAAACCCATTTCATTAGAAAAGAAACCTAAGAACAGAAAAGATTCTGCGTCCTTCTGTATAAAATATTCCATGTAATCCAGGGACCCACAGACAAGGACCAGAAAGCCAAGTTATGATGCATTTAAGTTATCAGTTTCTCATTTACATTGGCAGGAACTTTCATTGTTATGATTATAAGCAGCCTTTTATAAAAAATTATATTAGCAGTAAATTTTGATTATCGAGGATTATATCATAGAGACTCGCTTTCTAAAAATCATTCCATTGTTGGCACATTATTTACTGCCAGGCACCCATCTGTTTTCATTTTAGTACTAACTTCTTTATCCTCACACTCATTTCCCTGAGAAGTTTCAGGGGGTGGTGTAGGAGGTAGTAGTGGTTTGTTATTATCTCGATGGAAGTACAGTATAGACTACAGAAGCTGTAATTTATTTCAATTCCTCTTTTGCAAAGATATTAATCAGTACAATTCTCTCAGTATCCCAAGCAATTATAAAGAAACTACTATTTTTTTCTGTATTGCTTCAAACCTTTATTTCTTGTAATTTTCTCACCATCTCTTTACCTTACGCAGTCTAACTCCTAGGCTTACTATTTCACCAAACCTGCTCTCATGAACACTTTCTTCTTTATCCAGATCCTTCTAGAACTCATCGCTACCTTTGACATTTATGACCACACTCTCATACTTGGATGGCCCTCAAAGCTCATGTTCCGTGACAACACTCACTCACGGTCAAATGAGAGAAAAGGCACCTGATGAAAATAAAGACCAGGTTGGGGGGGAAATATGTATTTGAATGAATTTAGTTGCTCAGAAGCAGAGCTGAGTTACAGCAAGGACTCAGTTAGGAACAATTTTTATTTTAAAACCAAGAGCCTTGCTCGGTTGGTTAAGTGTCTGACTTTGGCTCAGGTTATGATCTCATATTTCGTAAGTTCGAGTCCTGCATCAGGCTCTCTGCTGTCACTACAGAGTCTGCTTCAAATCCTCTGTCCTCCTCTCTTTCTGTCCCTCCCTAATTCTCACTCTCTTAAAAATAAATGTTTTTTTTTAAATACTTTAAACCCAAGAGCATTAGAATTCATTTAGGCCAGCACCATCATTTTATAGATGAAATAATGAGGTCCAAAAAAAATCTCTCAGTCAGGACACCTTTGGTTGCAAGTTTTAGAAAACGGAGACTCAATTTGGCATAAATAATAAGAAGAAATACTCTCCTACATAGTATGAAGTCCAGACACAGTATCCCATTTCCTTCAAAGAACGAGCCTTCCACCATGCCATACAATTTGGGCATAATTCTCAGCCAGCACGAACTGCTTGCTCGCTGTCCCCCACTGAGCAAAGGGGGGGCACAAGGCCCAAGGGAGGTCACTCTCACCTTTTCCCTTGAAATTGGAATCTTAAACAGAATGACTCATGACAAAACAGTTAAAGTTCAGTCTCTCTGATGTCAAGGCTTTAAAGAGGCTTTTTCCAAGTTCTAGACCCCTCGAACTCCTTTTTTGCTCAAATTAACCAAAAGTGATAATATTATTGGTGTAACTGCTATGTTGAGTGACTAGGACTCGCCAAATAAAGAAAATCAAGTAACTTGATTTTTGTTTCTGTCTCTTTAAATCTGCTCATGAGTCTAGCCCCTCTCTGGGCCCTGCACACACAGCCCAGAAGTTAAGGCTGTGGCTCTGAAGCCAAATATTCGGGCTCAAAATTCTAGCTCCACCTCCTGCTAATGCTGTTACCCAAGGTCTCTTTTCCTTATGGGTAAAATGGGGGAGTAACAACACGGACCTCACTAGGTTACTATAAAAGTTAAATGACTTCCCAAATACTTGGCACGTAGTAGGTCCTAGAAAACACTAACGCTGCTGGCAGCGGTAGTAAACTGACGTCGGCGTCCTTCCTCACAGCCCGTATCAGGCCCTGACCACTGCTGTTTCCATACCCGTGCACACGTTAGCCTTTCCCTGTTTCTAAATTCTTCAAGACAGAATTAAGTCAAACATCACCACTTCCACGAGGTCCACAAGAGCCTACAGAGGCCGTGTAGACCGAATACTCTGTAGTACTTGTCATCTGTAACGGACACCTGACTTTTGAGTTCATATCATTTCTACTGTTTTTTTAATTGAACCGGTGTGTAAAAATGACTACCCCAACAAGGAACATATTCCCTGAAGGCAAGAATGATATTTTATATTTCATATTATTCATATTACTAAGTTCAGACAAGGCTCATAGTAAGCTCTTAATGAGCAACTTTTGAATTGGCCCTCTGAACAGCTAAAAATATTTCCAATCACAATTTGCTCCGGATTTGTATAGCCGCAAGCCCACAGGCTGTGTGTTAGTACATGTGCTGCCAAAGTGAGCACATGGCCTATGTTTTTTAAGTATACAAACAAGGCGGGGTATAGAACTTTCTGTTTCTTCCCACTCTGGCCCATACACACCAGGCATCCAATAAATGTTATTAATTATCTTTAAATAAAAAAAGCTGAAAACTTTAGGGCCTGAAAATTAATTCCAGATATGATAGGAAATTCGAAATGTATCTGTTACTGTTAAGATTTGAAACAATAATGCAAAAGATCCTCTTTTGTTTAAAAATTAAAAACAGGGATAAGGGAAACAGATACTCCGACACTTTTTCACCTTCTAATACTTTTTTTTCTCATGAGAATTATTTAAGGTCAAAGTAGAGAAGGTAAAACTATTGTTATCTTTTTGTTGTCATGTTTCTAGAGAAATGTTCTTTTGTTTTTTGAAACTCTGCATAACATGAAGTATACTATATTCTGTTTCTGACTTCTCTAAGTCTGTGAAAAATATACATAGAAATAAAGACCTCTGTCGTTGATGTCCAAGTGCGTATTGTTTACATACAGAAAGACAGCGCTGTTTCCTAGCTTTGTGCGCTATTATTTAATCCTGTGAAAAAGTCCACTGGGAAAAAGAAACTGAGTAAGGTTAAACTCAATTCCGAGTGAAACAGTCTGTGGAATGGAGATGTATAAATTGATTCACTCAACCCATCCGGAGAACAAACGTCTACTACATCCATCTACGACACCTCTGTAAGTGATACCTCTGTAGTTTTGGCTTAGCTTTGTTTAATGGATACAGTTATTTCAAAGTTAGAGGGAAAAAATGCTTTTTTCTAAATGCTATCTTCTATGAATTCTTCAACCAGACCAAGTCTTCACTGATTCCTTCCTACAGAAACAGTTGGTCTCAGAGAAAAGGAAAAGGGAGAGAGAGAAAGATGGGAGTGGGGGGAAATCCTGTTTATCGTACTTGGATTGTGCAAGACAGCCTGGTGCAAGCATACTCCGATTCTGCTCTTCATTCTGGAGTGCCGTAAGCTCCACCATGTTCACCATCACATCGTTGGTGTGGCCTGGAAGCTGGGGAAGCACTGAAACGATCTTCTCTACCAAGTTGTCTCCATGATGTCCAGTTGCGCCTGTTTAACCAGACAACAAAATATAAACTCACAAAATGGAGAATACAAACTCACAAAACTCAAAAAAAAATCTGGAATCATGTTCTATAATGGTCCTTCCATCAAGAATACCATTTTTTTTTCTTTCATGTAAATCACAAGCCTAGCATTTTGCCCTCTGTAACACTAACCAAGCTCACAATTATGTAGTCAACCAGTAACTTGTGTTTTGAACTTAAGGCTCCATGAGGTCAGACACTGTGTCTGCTCCAGCTACTACTATATTCCTAGCACCTAGCACAGTGACTATACAGTAGGTATCATTAAATATTTAATATATAAATAAATAACCAGCCTAGAATTCAGCCTAGAAAATGGTGTCATTGGATTGTACTATTGTAAGATTTTAGAGCCAAACTTTATTTTACTGATGAAAACTTTACAACACAGAAGGGCTTAGAGACCTGACCAAGAAGAGCAGATCTCCCCTCTGCAAGAACCTCATCTTCATATTGCCAACTATTTATATAGTTCACCCTGAACCCAGCATGTCTAGCAGGCAACTTGGCAGCTCTGATCTAAATATGTGTTAGATCATGGGGTAACTAAATGAAAGAATGATAACAGGTTGTAATGATAGAAGCATTTATAGAGTGCTTTCTGTGTACCAGACACTGTTCTAGGTACTTCACATGTATTAACTCTTTTAATAACAAATGACTGAGGACCTCAAATTGAAATTCAAGACCAATGACACAGTGTAACATTTTTTTCCATGAAACCAAGTTTCTTTCCAAAAGCCACCATTGCTTGGGTGACCTCCTTCCAACAATGGGTAGGATTTGGCACATCTTTTGGTCCCACCCACTCTAAATCAATCAACCTCTTGTTTCCTGATGTCTCTCTCTCTCTACCTCTATCTGTTCTTTTTGTCACATCACACTAATTGGACAGAACCAGGGGTGCCTGGGTGGCTCAGTTGGTTAAGCGTCCAACTTTGGCTCAGGTCATGATCTCCTAGTTCATGGGTTCAAACCCCCTGTCGGGCTCTGTGCTGACAGCTCAGAGCCTGGAGCCTGTTTTGGATTCTGTGACCCTCCCCTGCTCACACTCTGTGTCTCTCTCTATCAAAAATAAATAAACATTAAAAAATAACTTTTTAAAAATTGGACAGAACTAGGTAAAAAACAACAAATCAAGAATCCAAGGAATCCTCTTCACCACTACCACCATCTTCATAACAATAGCTAATACTGAGAGGCTGTGATGAACCAGGTATTAGGTTTCATATGGTACATTTATTACCCACTTAATTCTTATAGTAGCTCTAATAGATGGGTATTACTATGCTCTTTTACAGAGTAGAAGATTTAGTTTAAGTAACTTGCTCAGGAATATGTAACTTGTAAGATACAGGAGGCAGAAATCACCAAAACCACACACTATTAACAACAACAAAAATAGGCCCATAAAAATGACTTCAGACAGAGCCAACATGAGTTCTTCTAAGGTGGCTTCTAATGGTAAAGAGGAAAGAGTTCTTGTGCCACCTGTAGAATATTCATTTATTAGACTTAGATGAACCATATCTTATTTATACTATCTAGGGTTTATGGTGGTCCCCTGAGCACTCAGACTTCCTAGATGCTCACTTAATTCTTGCTGACGGGGCGCCTGTGTGACTCAGTCAGTTAAGTATCTGACTTTGGCTCAGGTCATGATATCACAGTCTGTGGGTTAAAGACCCACATTAGGCTCTGTGCTGACCAGCTCAGAGACTGGAGCTTGCTTCAGACTCAGTGTCTCCCCAACTCTCTACCCCTCCCCCACTCACACTCTCTCTAAAAAAATGAATAAACGTTAAAAAAATTTTTTAAATAATAAATTCTTGCTGAATGAATGCCTAGTGACTATGAATGTCCTGAGATCCAAATTGGGGTCAGAGATCCCTAAGTGAATTATATCTTTAAACTAAACCTGGAACGGAGATACTAGGATTACCTCACAGCATCATGAATTTCTCTCTCCACCAGTTTCCTCATTGCTCACTAAAATTTTTTTGTAAATATCCATTCATCATTAAAATAATGTCTTTGAGGGGCTCCTGGGTGGCTCAGTTGGTTAAGCATCCAACTTTGGCTCAGGCCATGATCTCAGGTTCTTGGGTTCAAGCACCACATTGGGCTCTGTGCTGACAGCTAGCTAGCTCAGAGCCTGGAGCCTGTCTTTGGATTCTGCATCTCCCTCTCTGACCCTCCCCTGCTCGTGCTGTCTTTCTCTCTCTCTAACTCTTAAAAATAAATAAAACACACTAAAAAATAAATAAATAAAATAATACCTTTGAACTTGGTGCTGCAAATCTGAACCCTGCCCCAAGCTATTCTTATTTTTCCATTTCTATTTGTTGACACATGGCACACACAAGTGGAATATATACGCTACCATTCTTCCCTAACTTCTTAGGCCTTTATGGTCTGGCTGCTTCTCACTCCTCCCCTATTCAAAACTCGAGGCTCTTTGCTAAGTTTTAGTACATTAAACCCTCTACAAATTGTTAACTAATCCAGCCCTCTTGAAACTCTCCAAGTATGAGAAGTCAAAATACAACATACTTATTTTTCCTTAAGGTTTAAACCTAATAGTTATTTCTACAGAGTACAAAGTATCATTCATATGCTTAAAATATTATGTACTAACATCCTAAACATTCAAAGGAATGAGGAATGCCTGGGTGGCTCAGTGGGTTAAGCATCTGACTCTTGATTTTGGTTCAGGGCATGATCTCATGGTTTGATTCATGAGATCAAGTCCCCTGTTGGGCCTGTGATGACAGCACTGAGATTGCTTGGGATTCTCTCTCTCCTTTTCTCTGTGCCTCTTCCCCACTTGTGTGCTCTCCACCCCCCCCCAAAATAAACAGACAAAACATTAAAAAAAAAAAAAGGAAAAGTAAAGGAATAAAGTAGAATCAAATCTTTTTCTAATTATGGTATATATATTGAAGCAGTTCTCAAATTATGGTTTTTATTTTCTTCTAATTATTTGTAGCCTCTAAACTTCCCATTGCAAATATACATCCTATTGCAAAAAAAAAGTAAAAAAAAAAAAGTTACACATGCACACACAAAAATATCCCAACATTTTAACAAGGGTTATCTTTGGATAGTAGGATATCTTGGTTGATATAAACTCTACCTAAACATCAGGTTTTCCTAATATTTTCTAGAAGGAGCACGAGACTTACATAACTGGAAAAATAATTTACATTCTGTCAGAAACTGTTTCTAATATTATATCAGAGAATTAACAAAATGTTAAATTACACAAACATAATCACTCAGCTTCTTAGATTTAGTCAAAAGCATCTGTCTATCTAACATTCTTGATAATGACAGATAAAGCAGGTAAAGGCTTTCAACCGTCTTCTGAAAACAGTTTCTTCCATCTCTGGCTTTGGTTCTCTGGTTCAATACTCATTGTTTACATTTAACTCGTGCTATTTATATGGCCCAAATGAAGACTAAGAATTCAGGGCCTCTCAATGTCACAATAACTTCAGATTCTTCTTTTGTGAAATGAATAAAATGGTAAGATTTGTATCACAGTCAGATGTTCAGAGAACTTAATTTTTCCTTTATTGTAGAAATTTAAAAATATTATTTAAAAGTTGAAGTATGGAAACCAAGCAGAATCCAGTTATTTTGGCCAACAGCAATGTGGTCTAATAGAGAATGTTTTATTCCCCAGGGCCATCTTTTCCGGGGTGAGTGTAGAAAAAGGAATTGGAGGCATGGGTTCTAGTGGTCTCATAGTCCACTAGTTCCTTGTTCAATCTGAGGCAACTTCCATCAATGTGGTACTATCTTAAGTTAAAAACTCAGAGTTGGTCCAGCTGACACCGGAATATCTTCAAACCTCAAGATTTGAAATCCTATGTTAGGTCAATTGCTTCAAAGGCTAAACTTGTTTAGTTAACAGCACCAGAAAAATACCAATCCTGCATTATTCTGTGAATCATATGTGAATGTCGGTGCTAGTATCATTATCATAAGACAGGTAAAGTCTTCACTTGCCTGTACTCAAATACAATAATAGTGAGAAGCAAGAATAATGCTGTATGTTAATGATACTGTCATTAAAATACAATACATATACATATACACATACATATAGAAACCCTCACAAGAGCTTAGTCTCACTATATTAGGGGTAAAAAGAGAGAAATGCAACAACAGCCTTTTCTACATTTCACAAACAGAATATCTGGGGGTTGTGCATATTGTCGCTTTGTGTTGAGGTAGAGTTACTGGACTCTGAATTAGTTCATTCAAAGACTCACTTCCATTCTGATTGCCCATCATTCCTTCTCAAGAACCTGTGACTGTCTTTCAGTATTCTGAGGTGTTTCAGTATTTTATTATAGTTCGTCTTGTAAGAACAATATATGTATTACTCCTAACGTTCCCCTCTATGTAGACAATGATTATCATAACACTCCCAAAATTGCTTCACCTCTTTCAATCACTTTTCCCCTGGGCTGTCACGTTCTGTTCTACTTGCCCCTCCTAGGATAGGCTCTGCCCTTGGGAAGAACGAAAAAGACTTGCTGTGGTTCAGTCCTGCTGCTGTGTGGGTAAATGTTTCAATTCTGGGATTTAGTATTAGGAAGTCACTTGTCCACAGACATGAGCCACATTCATTAATGTTCACTAAACAAATATTTTCACTTCTACCTGACAACTTTTTACCTCATATTCAGTTAACTCACACTCTGGATGGGGAAAGCAGTGTTAGGTTATTAGATCTCTAATATTACTATTACAAGTACTACTAACACTACTATTTTTAACACTACCTATGGCTGTCTCATATCAGTCAAATCTAGTACAAAGGGTGTGTATTAGATACTGCATACCAATCAAAAGCCCGCTTAAGATTTCCATATACCAGGTAGCGCTTTGCAGGGGAAGGGCTTGGAGGGAGGACAATCATAAGGCAGTATATATACAAGTTTGTTAAGTAAATACCTTTCCCCACTCAGAAATCTTAGATAAAAGAATCACATAACATTCATTATATTGCCCCTAACTTGCATCCTCTCCTCCCTTCCCTATCACAGTGAATGGATTCTGAAATTGCCCAAGCTAGAAAACTTGGCATGTCTTCTCTTAATCTTCTACCATTGCTTCAGCCACCACTCGGATAATTCTCTCATTTAAGTACTCAACTACTCCTTTCCTCATTCTTTCTATTATTGACTCAGTTTAAAGTCACATCATTTTTCACCTAGATGTTATAATGGGCTTCTGACCAATCTCCACAATGTTGGTTACACGGCTGTATGTTGTTTGACAAAAGTATACACTAAAAATGATGAATATTACTATACGTAAACTATGCCTTAATAATCTGGACTAGAAAGAAAAGCAAGCAAAACAACAGCAACAAAAAGCCCACCCCATCAGACCTGACTCACCTCTCAGTTCCTACTTTGCTATCAATACATTCATCCCCCACACTGTCCACCAGAAAACTCATTCAACAGAAAATGTACGCCTGTACTTTGCCTGCCCAAAAATTTGTTACAACTCCTCACTGAGCATTAAAGTTAAGGCTTTTGGAAAATGGTCCTAACCTCCTCCCTCATTATCCCCATTACCTTTACGCCTCCTTCATTCATCCCAACCTTCATGCACCTTAAGCCCTAATAAAAAATTACCTAAAAAGGATTCCCAGAAAAACCTGTGCCCCTTCTTAAATCTTTGCACATGTGGGAAGCTTTGAAAAGAATTATGATTGTAGCCTCCCCACCAGATCCATTCTTAAAAATCAGACTTTCTGGGGGTGGTTAGAATGTGAAGCCAGGTTGAGAACCACTGACCTAGAAATGGCAACCCCTTAAAGGAGAACTTTGTACCTAAACCCTATGAAGGTATGTGACATCCACTCTAACTTGCTGAGCTTTGGGCTTTTTCATTTGACTCTCAGTCTCTCATGGACGAGAGCCTCAATTGATCTTTCCATTAGCATTTCTCAAGCTTTACTGCACATTCCAATCACCTAAAGATCCTGTTAAAATACAGATTCTGATTCATAAGTCTAGGGTGAGGCCTGAGACTCTGCATACTTAATTAGCTTCACTTGAGCTAAGGCTTCAAGTCCCCAGGACACACTGAATAGAGAGGCTTTATGTCAGTATCACCTCGCACAGAAGCTGCACGTAAAAGTGGCTCAATAAGCATTTATGAAATGAATGGGTCTCATCCGTACCATTCTTTACACTTTGCTAAGTAACCGAAATTGTAGCCATGTGGCAGAATCATGTTAAGAGAAATCTCACTTATTCTTTTCTTTTCTCTCTAGTGATGACAGAATATAGTTCCTGACAAATAGTTAGCTCTTAACAACTCTCATTTCCTTTCGTGGCAGGTAAGAGGTCAGGCAAAAGAATTCTTCTGGGTTACATGTATGACAAATCATTCTTGTATTTATGTTCTTAGCCTTAGGGAGAAAACACATATTTGAAGTAATAAAACTTAAGTCACTTTAAATGCATATCATTACTTAATAAAAGTAAGAAACATTTTCCACTGCCCAGTATATATCAGGCATGGTTTTAGGAACTAGATATGTTAACTTATTTTACTCTCTCAATAAGCCTCTGAGTGGGTATCTCCATTCCATAGATCAGGAAACTGAGACCTAGCAGTCAGGCACTTGCCCAAGGACTTACGACTAGGAAGAGGCATGGCTAACCACCCATGCCTGTTACACAACCTAGACAGTAGTGGCAGCTACTTTATATTGAGGCTCTACCTCAATCCCCGCACTCCTTCCATGTCTGATCTCGTATAACATAAGTCTGATCATGTCACATCACAGCTCAAAACTCCCCAATTCTCCTATCATACTTTGGCTTTTACACTAAGTCCTCACTCTGCCTTATGGTGCATTCCTTCTGCCTATCTCTCCAACTTCATCTCCTACCACAAGCCCTCTGTGTTTGCAGGGCAAGCTGAAGGGACCCACTCCGGCCTCCTACAGTCCCTCAAGCATGTCAAACATATCCCCATATCAGATCCTTTGCACCTGCCACTGGGTCTTTATGTTCTACATCAAGACAGACACACAGCCTCCTTCTCTTCTTTCCATCTCTGCTCAAATGTTACATCCTCAGAAAGGCCTTCATGAGCTATGATATGTAAAATGGAAATCCTATCACATTAATCTTACCCATTATATTAGGTATATATTGAATGAATGAACGAATGACTTCATATCCTTCCAATACTACTTTAAGGTCACCATTTTACCCTGTTCAAAATGAGAAACCACTTAAAGGTCAATGAAGATCAAACAGCAACTAAGTCACTTAAGCCAGAACTTACAGTTACTATACTGGTGTGAATTTAACGCCTGCAATGTAATCAGTCTTCGAAGTCTCCTCAATCGTGTTTCACACTTGCCTTTTTTTTTTTTTTTTTTTTGAGAGACAGAGAGAGACAGCACGAGCAGGGGAGGGTCAGAGAGAGAGGGAGACACAGAATCTGAAGACAGGCTCACGGCTCTGAGCTAGCTGTCAGCACAGAGCTCGATGCGGGGCTTGAACCCACGAACCATGAGATCATGACCTGAGCCAAAGCCGGACGCTCAACCGACTGAGCCACCCAGGCGCACCTCACTCTTGCCTTTTAAACCATATCATCTGAACTCTAAAATATAGCTGATGATTTTGTGTTTTGTGGAAAATCAGGTTGGGGGAAGAAAAAATAAACCACTTTTCTGAACACTATGGTAGCACCAGGGTCCAACAACTGGATTTGGTCTCTGAAGCTGTTAGCTTCCGGATACCCCTATCAGCATCAACTGCACTATCCAACACAAGGGTTTCCGAATTTTCTCTGTAGTGACATATATGTAACACATATGGCTATGAGCACAGGCTCCGGAGTAAACTGCCAAGGTTCAAATTCTGACCTCCACTCACTAGCTGTGTGATCTTGGGCACGTTACTTAACTCCTCACTTTCTCTGTTTCCTCATCTGCAAAATGGGGATAATTATAATACCTCAAAAAACTATTGTGAAAACTAAAGGAGCCAAGATATGCAGAGCGCTGAGAAGAGTAATATGCTCTCAGATGTTAGCTACTAATAGTCTCAAATTTCAATACTTTAACAAATAATATATACACCTTAAAGTAAAGATAAATGCATCAATATATGATAATCCCAGGAATAAGAACCACCATTTGGATTGGAAGTTGATCTTTAATTGAACAGATGTAATATAAAAGTTTACATGAAACTAAAATTCAGAAGACGCGAACCAGGGGAGGACATGTAATTCCCAGATATATTGCCATCTCCTATCTTTTGATTTTGAACTTGAAGACAGCAAGGAACTCTAGTCAGTCTTAAGAGCCAAAAACAAATGGAAAGGAAACCAGACCCAAACCTTTTAGAGATTCATAAGCCACATCTACCTTTTTAATTCTCTCTTGAAACAAATCAAAAGCCAGAACAGTCCACAGAATGGTGCACTTAACTCCCCTGTGCAAACATGCCTGATACACTCTGCAGGGACCCAAGCTTCCGGGTGGTCTAGACATGGCCAAAGCAAGACAAAATCATAGCAAACAGACATCAGCAGCCGTTTACTTCTCAAATAATTAAAACAAATGTTCCGTATTTCTAAGCACTGAGAGTTTATCAACTGCTTCAGGAGAGAAAGGAAATGGTCTGCCTTGTTCCTCACTGTTTCCCTAGACCTGCAACAATAATTGGCACGTAACAGGCCTTCAATAAATATTTACATCAACAATTAGACAAATTAATACTACTCTCCACAAAGATGACAAAAGATGAGAAAGTAACTTATCTCTACTGTAAGCAAGGTGTTAAGAATGACAGATATTTATGAATTTTTTTTGGTAGTGCTAACTTTATATCTAAGAAGGTATAGAAGCATATAAACTTTCTAATGGTAAATTATCAAGGATGCTATCCAAAATATTAAACAACTAATGAAAAATTACTATATGTATATGGAAATTAACGCCCAAATCAAACCCTGAAAAAGGTATTTCCTTTTGATTTCTATATTAAAACTGCTGTCAAGTAATTCAAATTGAAATTCAAACTATTTAACTCATTCCAATAATTTCCAATCACCTTTTAATTTTTAGAAATTGTTGGTGTAGGGGCGCCTGGGTGGCTCAGTCGGTTGAGCGTCCAGCTTTGGCTCAGGTCATGATCTCACGGTTCGTGGGTTCAAGCCCCAATTGGGCTTTGTGCTGACAGCTAGCTCAGAGCCTGGAGCCTGCTTTGGATTCTGTGTCTCCCTCTCTCTCTGACCCTCCCCTGCTCGCATTGTCTCTCTCTGTCCCTCAAAAATAAATAAATAAAAAACATTTAAAAACAAAGAAATTGTTGATGTAATCTTTTATATGCTGCAGCTATCCCCTGCTAAACAATGCACTAATCTAAGTCACAATTTGATGTAAGAATACACACCAAACTCCTGTAAGAACTTCTCCGTTAAATGTATTGTCATGACTCCCCAGCTCCTTAATCTTGTTACATCCCAGACAAATCAGGAAAAAATTTGAGCATGGTGATCAGGTATGTTCCTGGACACCAGAGAGACTTCACCAAGGACAGAGAGCACCCATGATAACAATAATGCCAAATACCACCCATCTACCACCCCGTTTAGTTTGGGGCCACCTTGCAGGAGGGCCAGGGTTACATCCCCACAACCATTACTGTCACCACCCCTCGCTGCCTCAGTGTCCTCAGCAGCTCTGGGGGACGAGCTATGTCCACACCAACACTCTCCTAGGCCCTAACACTCTTCTCTACTGGACAACAGGATTGGGTGACTTGTAGTCCCGATGAGCGGAGGATTTCTCTTCACTCATTAGTACAGTAGAACAGTAATGTTTAAACAACAGGTTTGACAACACAGCTATGTACCAACTGACAATCAGCCCTGAGTATTACTAACAAAGGGTCATAACGCCATGTTGAAACATTTTTGATACAAACGAATCATTAATCTGTTCATCTGGAAGACATTTTGAGTGCTTATTCAGAAGGTATCCATTAAAAATACTTCAATTTTATAAATTACTAGGACCACAGGAACAAACTAATTCCAACTAGGGTTAAAGAATAGCTAAAAAAAAAAAAAAAAGGTGGTCATGGAAGGCTTGCCTGAGAAACAGAAATCTGAGCAGAGATTCCAAAAAGTGAACAAGAAAGCCATGTAGATACCTGAAGGAAGAACATTCCAAGTTGAGCTGCAGAAGACCTAACTTAAAGGCCCTGAGGTTGGGATGTACTTGGCATGCTGAGGGATGGCCAGGTAGCCAGTGAGGTGTGAGAGTAATGTGTGAAGGGAGATCAGTGAGAGATGAGATAGGAGAGGTATACACACGCTGTTCTTTATGGCCTTGAAAACAACAGTAAGGAATTTGGATTTGACAGTAGGTGTGATGGAAAGCTGTGGGAAGATTGTGAACAAGCAAATGGTACGTCAGATTTATGTATTCATGGGATTACACAAGAAACTGTATTATCTGTATATCTTTTGTATGTCTTAATATTTTTTGTGTTTTTAACTCTCTGCCTTCTCTACTCCACAGTGTAAAATGCTGCTTTGAGACTGAGTAAAATGAATCCTGATAATTGAACATTGGATTTGGCAGTATGGAAGCCATTAGTGATCTTGACAGAGATTTGAAATTGCTGGGAAGTATTGGGGGGAGGTGGGGTTTGGGGGGAAGGATCCTAACTGAAGTGGACACAAAGGGAAAATTGGATCAGATGATTGTAGAGATAGCAGGTATAAACAACTCTTCCAAGTTTGCTGTAAAATGGGGCAAGAAATAAAACAAGTTAAAGGACCATGAGGGGCTAAGTAAGGAGATGCTACATTCTGTTTGTATGTTGACTGGAAAAAAAACAGTAGAAAAGATTTTTTTTTAATGATGATATAGGAATAGGGGAGGGTATGTGACAGGGGTAAATCTTTGAGAGAAGCGAAAAGGGAGAGGACCTAGTCTGCAAAGGTGAAGAAGTTGTCATTAGATAGTTGCAGGGACAGTCCCTCTCTTTTTAATCCAAGTAAAGAAAAATATGTGGGTACAGATGTACCACATTTGGTGATAGGAATACATGGAAGTTCTCTGGTGGCTTATGTCTTCAAGAGTCATATACAAGGAAGAAATGCCTGAGACTTAACAGAACTGTTGCTATGAAGCCAGGACATTAAAATTTGCCTAACTGAAGTCATGGGTTGGGGGAGGGGCACAAAATTATGTGACAATTAATTATGAAACGATATGTCATATTTGAGGCAGAAGGAAATAGAATTATAAATAGTATACACCACACTCAAAAATTCAGCAAGCGTAAACTCCTCAGATGCTTTTTAATCCTTTTAAGAGTTCTGGGATGTTACAATTATTACTTACACTTAAATCACACTGACAGACTAGACACTTGTTTTTTCTGGTCACATAATTAAGCTTACATCTCAGTATTATCATTTAGCTTGCTTTCTATTTTATGATCTGAAAATTAATCTTACAAGGTCAAAAACTCAAATATAGCTGTTGTGGTTTTTAAAACTTCATTCCACTTGTTTTCTGATCTGCTGAGAAGAATGCTTACCAATCTCAGTTTCCTGATCATTCTCTCTGAATTTAGGTGTGGCCAGACTATACTACTAGCAGCAGTATATCTACCTAATTAGAGAACAATAAAGTTGACCTTTGAAAGTAGGCACTATTAGAAAGTGTTCTCTCTTCATCTATTTTAAGAGTTACATTTGCTTTCTATGCATACAATTGATACATAATTAAAATTTGAGATGATCTACCAAATCTTCAATAGAATGAGAGCTAAGAATAAATCAATGAACATTTGAATATATTTTCTACAATTGTATTTCATCAGCTGTATTTAATCTCAAGATATTTACTTAAATACACTTGTATTCAATCTCAAGATATTTACGTGTTTATCAACACTCATTTAAAGAAACCTAAAATGAAACTGTCCGTGATAATTCCATGTATTGTACAGTCTTCCTTCCACTAGTTCACCTGTCAACATCTCTCCCACAAATTAGAGCCATCTTATGAAGGATCACTGTGAATACTGGCATCTGCACATTTCTAAAAGGTTCCCAGATGTACAGTTCTCCTCAATGTCAGCATACTTCCATTTCTCCAATATCTTTAGCTAGATGTAATTGTTAACAAAGCAGTGGGTGTTAAAGATGTATTTACCCATTACAGCATTTAACAACTTGACTACCATAATTGCTAATTTGCTTGTCTGTATTCTCCTCTAGATAACAAACCCTGTAGGATCAGGGGCTGTGTCGATTTCGTTGACCTTTGTGTTCTCAACTTGACATATAGTAAGAGGTCAATAAAACATATGCTAAATCAGTGAAGGTCCCAGAACTTTGGAGAGTGGTTAGGAAGACCCACAGCGGTCCCACTTACCCGTGAGATCCAGAGTTCTGTCCACAAAGACCACTGATGCCCTGCCTGTGGCAGTCTTCCTCCTGTTCTTGGCAGGCGCATAATTAGCCAGATCTGCAGCGATGATCCGACTGAGGCAGCCTACAGCAAAACACTCCTCCCGCACCCCTAAATGCTCACACAGAGAACTGAGGCCTGACACCAGGCACCTGATCTGGAGAAACAGCTCAGGGGTCAGGGCGGTGGCATCCACCTCACTCAGGCTTCCTAGCCTCCTCTTGTCCGGTCGGGCACTGTTAAGGAGATGCACATCCTGGGGGAGCAGGGGGAAAAGGGAGGCAAAGGCTGGAGTCAAGGCGAGGTGGGGAGCCACAGGGGCGAGCAGCAGCGGGACGTGCAGCACCTCGGCGGTGTAGTTCATATTGCCCATCCACTCACACAGCTTCTCCTCCAGTTGCTCGAACACCGGCTGCTGCCCTTCCAGCTCGGCCGCTGCAGCCGCCGGCACGTGATTAGCGGTGAGGTGCACAGCGTGGTTCACGGCCGTGACCACCACACAGTACTGGAAGTGACTGCGACAGATGATATCCCGTAGGGTCTCCACAGTCCGGCCTTTCAGCAGGCAGCTCAACACGAACACCGCCTTAGGCTGCTGGGCTCCACCGCCAACTGCGGTGGGCTCGAACTCCCGCAGGTGACACTCAGGACCTCCCACCGCCTCCAGAAGTCGTGTGGATCCGCAGCCCCAGTGCAGGCTCTCAGCGCAGGCGGCGTCCAGATAGACCAAAGCCCGTTTCACTTTGGCCAGCACCTGCTCCCAGCCTTGCTGGGTAAAGGAGAGCACGCCTGGGGCGCTCATGATTGGGGGCTGGCAGACTCCGGGCCCTCGAGTACAGAAACTTCTTTTAGAACTCACAACTTCCGGGATATTGGGCTCCTGGAGGCTTTGACAGTCAACACAGTACACGTGGTGCTGCCTCGGACTCGTCCAGTGTCCGCGCACGCTGATGACGTAGCGGGATGTGATTGGCTGTCTCGGAGAACGCGCGCAAGGATGGTGGGGGCTGGGAAGAAGTGGGCAGGGCTCCGTGGCTCCTGGGTGCTTTGAAAGGTCTGCGCAGAGCTAAACTGTTTTCTTCTCGTCTCCCACTGCGCTCACGTTACTTTTCCCTGCGTCTTGAGAAATCTCGGGAATAATAAAAGCCAACCCGAAATTTGGCATCTTCTTTGGATCCTGGACACATCTCTAAAAGCCAATTTGCTCATCTAAACTCACAGCCACCAATAGAAGACAAAAACAACCAAGTGATTTTTGTAGTCAATAGATTACTGTCACATACCTTATAGAGCTCAAACCTCATAAGAAAACTACTGTTTTCTTGTTTTCACTTTCCCCATCTACTTTCCCTCATTTCATTGGCATTAAATCTGGATCTGCTTCAAAAATCCTAGCATCCAGCCCCATTGGCCCATCCATCCTTGCCATCACTGGCTTAATCCACCACCATCAGTCAACTGGACAGTAGCAATGATCCCCCATTATTTCCAGGTTTTACATCTCTTCTCTCTCCAATTCAGTTTTTTTCCTAATGAACTAAACTGGTCCTACCATTTCTGACCCAGTTGCCTATAGGATACAGCCAGATTCCTTATAATGGCTCCAAAATCCTTCATGATTTCTCAATTTCTCTCCAGCTATTCCCTGCCTAGAACATTATATACGTGCACAACTAAGCCAACAGTTTGAGCCCAAAATGTTTCACAAGTTCGGTTCAATGCAATCACTATTCGTTAAGCACTTACTAGGTATAATCACTGACCTAGGCAACAAAGGCACAATGATTAATAAAATTCCTTGATCCATAAAGAATTTTCACTTCTGCTAAGTATTTGCCATATCACGAGGTAAGTTTTAACAACATTGTTTTCCTATAAGGTTGTACACTAAAGTCCTGGTATATCCAACACTAGAAAATAGCATGAATTCCATAAATGTGGATTAAATGATCAATAAATATTCAATTCACCATATAACAAATGATATAGTCAATCAACTTTTAATGAACATATACAATATTTGGACACTATGTTAAGCATTGAGAATAGAAATAGAAATAAGGCACAGCCTTGCCTTCAAAAGAATCTGAAAGAAAAGAGCCCATACATGTAAAGAAAGCAAAAGCAATACAGTTACAGAAGCAATCTTTTTTAATGGATAAGAGTTACAAAGGAGGAAAAATAAATTCTGACTGACTTAAGGAAAAAATAAAGTGGTCAGAAGAAGTTTCATACATGACATGAGTTTCAAGTTGTCTACAAAGAAAACCAAATGTTCACCAGGTGGACAGGATGGGGAGGAGCATTCCTGGCAGTTCAAGCGGAGATTGCAGCCTGGACAGAGGTATAAAGGCGTGAAACCATACAACACAGTCTCCAGAAATACACACAGTTTTGTCTAGCTGGCGTGCTCTGTATGAAGAGAGGTCCAAGCTGAAACAAGAGCTAAGAACTAGAAAAAAGGGATGAGATCAGAGTGAGTCTTATTTGTTATTCTAAATAGTAGCAGCCAATTGTTAGTTAGTATAAGTTTTGTTAGGAGTGGGTATAATTTGTTCACATCTGGAGTTTTAGTCAGGGAAAGGATTCTAAATGGAAAATAGTTTGATAAGATTTAGGACAGGGAGAGTATTTAGAAAACAGTCACAGCAACAACTCTGGGTGAGAACAGATAAGGATACCAACAAAGGGGCTAGACGGAGTGGGATATATAAAGAGATGCTAAGAAGATGGAGCCCAAAAGCCTAGTGACCGGATTGACAAAGAGAATGAGGCAGAGGGAGAATTCCAGGTTCACACCCAGTTTTCTGGATGGATGACTGCTAAGCAGCAGTCACTGAGATGTGGAAAACCAGAAGAGAAGCAGATTGCAGAATAAATGCACTGAGTTCAGTCAGGATATGTTTTTGTTTGTTTGTTTAATTGTGGCAAAACATATAAAACTTACCATTTAACCTTTTTTAAGTGCACAATTCAGTAAAGTTAATTATTTGCACAATGTTGTAAAACCAGTCTCCAGAACTATTTTATCATGCGAAACTAAAAGTTTACGTCCACTAAACAACAATTCCCCAGTGACCCTTCCCACTGGCAACCACACTTCTACTTTCTATTTCTGTAAGTTTACCATTCTAGATATCTTATATAAATGAAACCATATAGTGTTTGTCTTTTTGTGACTGATTTATTTCACTCAGCATAGTATGATCAACGTTCATCTAATGTGTCAGAATTTTCTTCCGAGGATGGAATTATATTCCATTGTATATACTATTGTGTATACGGCATTTTCTTTATGCCTTCATCTGCAGTGGGCATTTGGATTGCTTTCACATTTTGGCTATTGTGAATAGTGCTGCTGGGAACATGGGGATACAAATAAGTCTTTGAGATCCTGACTTCAGTTCTTTTGGATATGTACCCAGGAGTGGAATTGCTAGATCATATAATGCTATTTTTAATTTTTTTGAGAGCTCTCTGTTTACCATAGCTGCTGTATCATTTTAGATTCACAGAACACTTGTGCCCTAATTTCTCTGCATTCTCACCAACACTTGTTACTTTCTGTTGCTGTTTTGATATTAGCCATCCCAAATGAGTGAGGATTTGTTGTCTTAAAGGTACTGGTGGGACAACCAGGTGGAAACATCTAGCAAGCAGATGGATGTATGATTATAGATTGCAGGATAAAGATCTGATAATTTGAGAATCTGCAAATGGTTGCACCTGAGATTGCTTAAAGAGCATGAAGAAGAAAGACAATGAGAGTTGTGGACAGGTCTCTGAGCAACATTTCCTGGTCTGCAGAAGACATGAAGCCAGTGAGTAGACTTATGGGAGAAACGAGCTTCAAAGACAACAGAGCAGGGGGACCTGGGTGGCTCAGTCAGTTAAGTGTCAGAGTTTGGCTCAGGTAATGATCTAACAGTTGTGGGTTTGAGCCCTATGTCAGGCTCTATGCTGACAGCTCAGAGCCTGGAGCCTGCTTCAGATTCTGTTTCTCCCCTCTCTCTCTGTTCCTTCCCCACCTGTGCTCTGTCTCTCTGTTTCTCAAAAATAAATAAACATTTAAAAAATTTAAGAGAGCAATCAACAGTGGCAAGTGTCTGAAAGGGAAAAAAGAGAGATGGAATCTAAAAAAAAGATGGAAGGATATGAATTTGGGGTCAAAGAAAGTAGCTTGGCCCCTAGAATTCAAAGAGGTAACAGTACTGTGGTGTAATAAGATCCAGGGCATAGCCTTGAATGCAGACTATTGAAGTGGAGTAAATGGAGGTTGTTGAATAATTAGATTCTAGGAGGTTGAAAAATACGAGGCAAGCAGGATATGCAAGTCATTCGTTTTGATGCCAAGTGGGAGAGAAAAGGAAGACTGTGAATCGGACCCAAACATCATCCATGAATGAGGGGATGTGAAGACAGAGAGACAGAGGTAGTAAATGAGGATGTTATGTTCCGGCAAGGAGGAGAATTTTCACAGTAAAATGGAACCATAGTGGTCTAGTGGTGGCCCACAAGAGACAGGGAAATGGCAATACTATCTCCAGGCTCTACAGTACACCAGGGTGAAGGGTAATGGTGGGTATCTGGTGTAATAAGACCAGGAAAAGTACTATCTTTGGAGAGAAGTTAGATCTCAGCTTCAGGGAATGAATAAAGACATCCTTCTGCTAAAACATTAAGAATACTGGACTTGTATACATAATGTAACAAAGGTAGGGACCAAGAAGTTAATGCAGAATTGGGATACAAGCCTGAAGAAACTGGGGAAAAACAAGCACAGAGAATGTAGGGAATGACATGATAGGAGTTAGCAAAAAGTGACTAAGAATTGAGGAGATGTGGAGGACCCCAATTAAGTTGTGCAGTGCACAACCTATATGACCACATGCAACCCAGGACTGCCAGATCATGAAGGGGCTAGTAGACCCCATGGTAGAAAGTTTGGGTTTTACTATATGTGTAACAGGAAGCCATTGAAGGGTTTGTGTTACTTGAAATGCAGTATGGCAATGGAAATGGAGGGAATTAGACAGATTTGGGATATATTTTACAGGGAGAATAATGGGTCTTGTTAACAGCTTTTCTTCAGTATGAGAGGGACTCATAGGGGAAAAAGAGGATTCAAGGGTAATTCATTGGGTTTTGGCTAGAACAATGTTGGATAATGATTATTGATGGAGGGAGTATGGGAATGGGACAGGACAGGTTTGGGAGGGCAACTCACAAGTTCTGGTTTTGGCATAAGTTTGACACGCTTATTCAATATCCAAGGGAGGCATCAGAGTAAGCTCAAAGAAAAGTTGAGACTGCAGATGGAAAACTGGGAGTCATTGGATATCAATGACATATATCACATCTCCAGTATTAAAAGTCATGGGACTAGATGAAATGACCTTGGGAGACAAGGTAGACGGAAAAGAGAAGAGAATTCAGGAGAAGTCCATTTCTTGCTCTCAGATTAGGATGGAGTCAAATGAATTCCTGATAAAATTACATGCTTAATCAGATTTACCTTATTTCAGTGTGATTTGTACTCCTTTGCTCAACATAATTAGCAATTATTATTTTTCATGAAATCAAACATACCTCCTTTTGCCTCATTTCTAAGCCCTCCACATGCACGATCAACATTTGGCTTAAGGCTTTACTAAGCAGTTATCTGGTGAATACAGAAATTAAAAAATTTGTTCTCATCCTTAAAGAGTGTGCAGTTTACATAACAGTATAGATGTGAATAGGAGATGACACAATTTTCCAGAAACATATAGCAATATAAAATTTAGTATTAAAGTATGTCAGAATGCAGAGAAAGATGGACAATTGGGGCTGAACTCCCTGAAGTATCTATAAAGGAAGTATCTAGAAAGAAACTGCACTCTACATATGTGCAGGTATTCAGGTTGCTCAAAGGGCATTAGGCCTAAACCATAGCATACCACCATCTTGTCACGTGCATTGACATTTGAAACTTCATTTTACCTTTGTTATTCTTCCAGGAGGCAGGTGTCATATAACATTTTAATATATCAATTTACTGATGAGGAAACTGAAGAACATTGAGATTTAAGGGACATAACTAAAGTTGGCAGTGAATAACACGGTCGGGTCTAAATGCCATATTCATGCAAAACACATTTATGAGTACTAACTATCTACCAGATATTGAGCAAGGCACTTTTATTTAATCTGTACCTCTTGCCATCATTTTAATCATTACCTGTTAAGCAATCCCTTTCAGTTCTTCTCAAAGAGCAATATATGTAAACTGGTGCTTAGTTGTTTTCGGGTTTTATTTCCCAAGAACCAACAAACCATGCACACACACACAACCATCCACCCGCCCATACACAGACACACACAATGATAAAATGGAAAACAAATAGAATATAGAGTATTGTAGTTTGATAAGGTCATAAGTTTATACAATACCTTCAAATTACCTATCTTTAAACTCTCCACTGGCGAGTAGGGAGATAAAGAAGCTTATCCAGGCAAAGAACTCAGTATAAAAGGAAGGAAGGAAGAGGCCTTTTAAAAGTAGTTATTAGTGATTTATGGGCTTTTCTGCTTGTGATAATCTTTATTTTCAAGGCCTCACTGAAATGCTACCTCCACTGTAAAGGTGATTCTAATGCTTCGCTTATTATTCATCAACTCCTCACTTCAGTTTAAGTGGTATCTTGAAAGACAAGCTTATTTTAGGCAGCCGAAAGGAGAAAGACAATTCTTGGCAGAAGGCAGTTGGTTCTTCCATGAAAGCACCAAAGTTCATTATAGACTCATGGAATAATAGACAGGACTAAGAGTGATTGCCTTATGATACTTGGAAGCAGATTGTAAAATCTTCATTCCATTACTGTCAGTAGCAAGATCTACTAAGTGCTAGGCACCATATCATGAATAAGTGACATGTAAGAAGATGCCCTGTTTGAGGAAGGGCTTCGTCTAGTGAAGAGTCCTAAGAAAATAGCTATAATTACTATAGGATGTGATAGACACATGTCATTGAAGCAGCATAGAGTCTAGAAGGGTGTAATTAACTCTGCTCTACCCACCCTCCCATAACTCTATCTCATCTCTATCCTCTTTCTTACTCCTTCCACTCCATCTCATATTGGGTTCCTTGAATGTACCAAGTATGCTTCTGCCTCAGGGCCTTTGCACTGCCTATTCTCTCAGTCAGATAGGGCTTCACCCAGAAGGCCACAAGAGCTTACTTCTTTCTTTCATTCAGCTCTCTACTCTTATGTTACATTATTAGAATAGCTTTCCCTGACCTCTTATTATAAAATTGCACCTAATCCCTCTTCATCACTTTGCTCTAGGACTCTCTATTCTGCTTACTCTTCTTTATAATCCTTATCACAACTTGACAAAGCTGTACATTTATGTTTATTGTCTCTTCCTTCATTAGAATGAAAGCTCCACAAAAGGAGGACTTTGTTTCACTCACTGCTGAATCTGCATAGCCTAGAAGGGTCTCTGGCACTTGGCAGACTCTCAATAAACATATTTATAGAACAAAGATATGGGAGGAAATAAAGTGGAATTCAGGAAAGATTTCACAATGTTGGCTATACCTCAACAGAGTTTAGAAGTATGCAAGGGATTATTCCAAACAGATAAAGGAGACTGGGAATAGCTTTTGAGTCTTCAAAGGTAAAGGGAGATTAAAACCACATGATTTGTTCAAATAAGGGGAGATGATGTGGCATTGTTGGGATATAAACATTTCATTTGTGTTTCTGTTAAAGTATATCCACCTTTTTCCCTGGTAGGTGAGTTAATTAAAACCCTTCTGACTTTCTCAATAAATGGAGAGCTTTTTAAAAGCAAGGACTATGCTATACTCATATTTTTGTTTTCCAAGTTCTTAAACAGCAGATATTCAATAACTGTTAAATAATGACCATTATTTATTGACCAGACAGCAAGTAAACTCATGATTGATTTGCAAACTTTTCTGTTGGAAAGTGAGTGTCCTGTTTGAAAACTTTTGAACCAAAAGAAACCTTAGAAGACCATCAAATTCAGCTTTCCCATTTTATAGATGAGAAAACTGAAGCAAAGGAAGGTTAACTACCTGAGATCATGCAACTAGTTATAGTTAAGAACTAGAATACTAATTTTGACCTATCATAGATTATCTTCTCCCTGAAAAGTGTGTTCAAAAGTAGCCTGCTAATGTGGCATTACCTACTAAAATAAAAACTGCACATTATGATCTTGGAGAAATATTTTACAAGATCTGCAAGAAGTCATTTATAAGGCTTTTCACTGTAGTGTTTTTTTTGGGGGGGTTAAAGTGAAAAGTTGAAAGCAATCTAAATGTACATCATTAGGGAAATAGCTACATACATTTTGTGATAGCCATGCTTTGGAATATTGGGAAGCACTTAAATGGATATAGTTTGAAATATACTAACATGGAAAGGATTTCCAAGACTCTTAATGAAAACAAAAATTGAGTAATCCGCAGAATGACATACAGTATGTACAAGACTCATTAACCTCAGTTTCTTCCGCCAAAACAATACACGTGACCTGAACATATAGAAAATCTCAGGATTCACACCATACAGAAAACAATGTATACTTCTACAAAGGGCGGTAGTGGATGAGTGAGGGTGTCTTCGACCTTATGTGCAGTGTTTTATTTTAACAAAAAGAATAAATTATTCATTCACTAGCTTGGGTTGCGCTTGCTGTTAAAACTAAATTTTCAATAAAGTAGGTATTGTTTTCTTCTCTAATGAGAAACGGGAGTAACAAGGTAAGAATTCTGTGTCAAGGGTGATAAAACATGAAGAGCAAAACAAGGCCTTTCATAGGATTAAAAAACAAATAAGTTGGAAAGGGAACAAAAGTACACTAGCAGGCAAAGGCAATACAGGTTATTGGAGGAAACGTTGGGGGAGGGGAACCCTCCCTGAAGCCTGAAGACGGAAGAGAAAGCCACGCAGAAAAGGCTAGACGGGATTCCACGGGGGCGGGGCTAATCACGGGCGCATGCGCAACCAGGCCCAGGTGGCCGGCGCCGCGGAAGCGAAGGCTCCTAAAGACGCCGCGCGCTCGGGTACTGCTGCGCCTGCGCAGGCGGATCGCCGCCGGAGTCGTCTTGTTTGCAGGCTGAACGCCGCGGCCGCCTTTCCTGGATTTGAGTCTCGCGCTTTCTTCGTTCGCTCGCCGGCGGGTTCGCGCCCTTCTCGCGGCCCCGGGCAGCGAGGCTGGGAAGGGGTTGGAGGGAGCTGTTGATCGCCGCCTTTAAGTTGTGCTCGGGGCGGCCATGTCGGCCGGCGAGGTCGAGCGCCTAGTGTCGGAGCTGAGCGGCGGGACCGGAGGGGATGAGGAGGAAGAGTGGCTCTATGGCGGTACGGAACTTCCTGTCCCTTCTCTCACTCCCGGGTTCTCTCAGGCCTCCCCTCCCGGCCCGTCAGCGGCCGGCGTCCTGGGCCCCTATCGCTGTCCCAGGGGCCTTTAGTGCGGAGTCTCCTCCGGCCCGAGTTAGGCCGAGCGCGGCGTGCGCGTTCCCGCCTCCCCATCCCCAACCTCCTCCCGCCCGGCCCACGCCCCCATCACGCAGCACCCCCCGCGGCCGCCGGGCCGGGCGGGGGCCGGGCTCCGAGCCGGACCCCCGGCTCTGCGTCCTCCCCGCCGGGGATTCCCGGCCACCTCGCCTCCGCGCTCCTTCCCCTGCTGTCCTATCTCGATTCTGAGCTCTGTTGCTGTGTCTGTTCTTGCCCCTTGGCTGTAGGATGCCCTCCCTGTCTCTTTCAGAACAGTCTTTCTGTAATAATAGCCAAATAAAGTTGATGCTGTAAAACTAACGTCTTGTTTCTTGATGGTCAGTTTGTATGGAATGCACCTGCAAGGGTACCTCCTTGTCTGAAAGGCGTGCTTTAAAAATAATTATTTAAAAGAGAGAGAAAGAGATGGAATACATTATGGCCCATAAAGAAAACCCCGAATGTCTCCTATATTAAGGTGAAGTTTTTCTTTATTAAGAGACTGCATTTTAACCCACCTCATTATAAGTGTCTCATGTCCCTCAGGCATACAGTTTTCAGTTATCTCGTATATATCTTTTCCCCCGAAAATTAGTTCAGTGCACTCTGTACATCCCCCTTGCAAGGGACTTGACATCTAGCTTGTAACTTTTCATTACGTCACAGTCTCTTGTCTGTTAATGATAACTAGATTTGAAAGTTAATTATTTATTCCTTGCCTAAAATATGTATTCTTTAGTGTAAAAGTGCACGTTTGAGCACCATACAGCTCCTTGATGCTGTGACTTTGAGAAACCTGGAAAGTTATCTTTGGTGGCAAGGTTCAGCATTAGTAATATTCTTTGAAATGTAAATGTGTAGTGTTTCCTTAACAAAGATCTAGAAATTTTTAATGCCTCTTAAATTAAGTAAAGTCATCATTCATAAAAGACATATTTTGTTAAGTCATTATAAGGTGATCTAACTTTGGATGTGCTTATAGGCCCATGGGACGTGCATGTGCACAGTGATTTGGCAAAGGACCTAGGTTAGTGCTTGTGATGATCACTTCAGATTTTCATAATACTGGTTTCTTTAAGCGTGATTTGTTTGTTAATTTTATTTATTTATTTATGTATTTTTTTTGGTAGATGAAAATGAAGTTGAAAGGCCAGAAGAAGAAAATGCCAGGTTAGTGGAATTTGTTGTTGATACTTATGCAGATTGTGTGATAACTGGTTCTGTCAAGAAATTGTCAAATTTATTTCATAATCATTGGCTTAATTACAACATATTGACTAAAAGTTCAAAGTCATTGAATCCTTTAGAGTTGATTTCTATTTCAAGACCTAATCAGTTCTATTTATTTGCTAGTAGCTTAGGGGACAGTATTTGAGGTAAGGGTTTGAATACTCTTCACAGTTAAGTAATTTTGTACTCTTAAGTGAGCTCAGTAGCGGAATATATGATTATAACCATTAGACTAATAAGAAAAAGCTTTAAGAAATGTTTTTGATGAAAAAGGATCCTTTAAGTTACTATTTTATAATTTATTAATACCTTTGATGGTGTAGTGCACTTTGGTTATAATTTCAACATTTAAAAATATTTAAGTTCATATATTTAATAAATTTGTTAAAAGATTGATTTAGACTTTGTTAGACTACTAGAAATATATGACTCATTTATAGAACAGGTAAAGGCAGCTTGAAACTTTTCAAAATTTCCAAAGAACTCACACATGGGAGTGCATGGATATGCTCACATTACTGATCAAATCTAGCATCAGTGCCTTGATGTCCCATAATGAGAAGGAGTGGTTAAAAAAAGAACTTGTAAAGAATATTTGGGTTTAAAAAGTAGAGAAAATACCATTGGACACCCACTAGGACGGCTATACTCAAAAAGAAAGTAACAGGTGTTCGTGAGGATATGCAGAAATTGGAACTCTCATACACTGATTGTGGACCTATAAAACTGTTCAGCTACTTTGGAAGACAAGCACATTTACTGTATGAGCCAGGAATTGCAGTTCTATATATATATATATATATATGTATATATATATATATATATATACCTTAGAAAAATGATACATATCCATGCAAAAACATTTACATGAAGGTTCATAACAGCATTGTTTTTAATAGCCAAAAACGGAAATGAGTGTCCATCAAATGATGACTGGATGGATAAAATATGGTAAATCCATACAGTGGAATACTGTATAGCAGTAAAAAATGAAGTACTGATACCGGTAACAACATGGATGGATCTTGAGAACGTTACATTAATTTAAAGAAGCCAGTCCCCAAGGACTGCATATTGTATGATTTATTTATATTAAAAAAAATTTTTTTTTAAACATTTGTTTATTTTTGAGAGACAGAGTAAGAAAGAACATGAGTTAGGAAGAGGCAGAGAGAAGAGGGGACACAGAATCCAAAGCAGGTTCTAGGCTCTGAGTGGTCAGCAAGAGCCTGATGTGGGGCTCAAACTCACGGACTGTGAGATCATAACCTGAGCCAAAGTCAGATGCCCAACCGACTGAACTACCCAGGCACCCTGATTCTGTTTATGTTAAGTGTATAGAATAGGTAACTCCATAGAGTGGTTGCCAGGACTGTGGTCGGGAAAATGGGGAATGATTATTAATATAAACAAGGTTTCTTTTTGGGGTGATGAAAATGTCGTGGAATTAGGTAGCTGTAATGGTTGCACTATTTTGTAAACATGAAAAGTCATTCAGTTGATTGCTTCAAGTGGATGGTTTGTGTGGCATATGAATTGTTTCAAGCTGGCAGGGGTATACGTTGGAGATACTGTATGTTCAGTTCCACACCACTCCAATAAAGTGAGTCAAATGAATTTTTTGGTTTCCTGGTACATATAAATAAGTTATGTTTACACTGTTGTCTCTTTTTTTCATAATTTCAACCTTTTAAAAAATATTTATTTTTGAGAAAGAGAGAGGCAGAGATAGAGGGGAACAGAAGATACAAAGCGGGCTGCTCTGACAGCAGTGAGCTAGATGCAGGGCTCAGACTCACAAACTGCAAGATCATGACCTGAGCTGAGGTTGGACACTCCACTGACTGAGCCACCCAGGGCGCCACTATACTGTAGTCTCTTAAGGGTGTGATGGTACTATGGCTAAAAGGCAATATATGTAACTTAGTTGAAAATGACTTTTATGCTGAAAAAAAAAATGCAAACCATCATCTGAGCTTCCAAGAGGTCATAATTTATTTTGCTGGGTGGAGGGTCTTTGAAGTTGAACTCTGCTGACTGATCAGGGTGGTAGTGGCTGAAGGTGGTGGTGGCTGTGGCAGTTTCTTCTGATAAGACAGCAGTGAAGTTTGCCACATCCACGGACTCTTCCCTTCACGAACGGTTTCTCTGTCGCACGTGATGCCGTTGGATAGCATCTTCCCCACAGCAGAACTTCTTTCCAAATTGGAGTCAGTCCTCTCAAACGCTGCTGCGGC
>PISW01006420.1:0-109578 GCA_004023785.1 Mungos mungo | reverse complement strand
TTTTATTGTCATAAAAAACAAATAATGAGGCACCTGGGTGGCTCAGTTGGTTAAGCCTCTAACTTCGGCTCATGACTGTGTCATGATCTCATGGTTCGTGGGTTCAAGCCCCGCATCAGGCTCTGCAGTGACAGCTCAGAGCCTGGAGCCTGCTTTGGATTCTGTGTCTCCCTCTCTCTCTGCCTCTCCCCTGCTTGTGTTCTCTAGCCCTCTTAAAAATAAAAATAAATGAATTTAAAAAATATATATATATATTAAAAAATAAAAATAAAAAACAAATAACAAGCAACTTTTTGAATAAGGGTTGCTTTAATGACAAGAAACGCTCCACCCACCTCCTTTATAGAATCTTAGGGAATTAGAGAATACCACCGTTAGAATTGCTCTTCTAGTTGTCTGGTCTTTTTATCTTGGTATTGTCTCTCCTATCTGCTTTTGCATAAATTTTCATTAAAAGCAACAAGACTGCCCAGTTACTAATTAACCATGAAAGATGAATACTAAGTGTGAATAGAGCCACCAAAAAGATCCAATCAGATGAGCGGGTTGGTTAACGAATAAAGATTTAGAATAAATGGTGTTAGATCAACCCACTTCCTGAATTAAGAACAGAGAACACAGGGGCGCCTGGATGGTTCAGTTGATTAAGAGTCCAACCCTTGATTTCATCTCAGGTCAGATCTCATGGTCCTGGGACTCACTGAGCCCTGAGGCGGGCTCAGTGCTAAGCGTGGAGCCTGCTGGGGAGTCTCTCTCCCTCTCTCTCTGCCCCTCCCCTGTGTGCATGTGTGCACATGCTCTCTCCCTCTCTCAAAATAAATAAATAAAAAATAAAAAGAATGGAGAACATAAGATCTCTTACGGCATAGAATAATGAGTTATATTTTTCATTTTGTGACCAGTTTTGGTTTTGTTTGTTTTAAGGAGGGAAGATGAAACAGAGAGCCGCAGATAGGCGGGGCCAGACGGACCCAGAAAAGTCTAGCGTTGTTTTGACTCTTGGAGACCTAGTGTTACTCGGGCCTGAGAATACGCCTTAAAATATAACAAAATATAATAAAATAAATCTGTGAAAAATACCTCTCTTGAGTTTCCAGTCAGAATGAGTATATAAAAAAGGGAGACTGCCCCACTACGTAGCATGAGCTAGTGATTGATAACATATGACCGTAAGCACTTTAAACTACAGAAAGTGAGAATCTGAAATACAAAATATCAAACACTAAGACCTAAAACATGAGTTCAAAATGCAGAGGGACTGCATGGACAAACACAGATCTCAGGTCATTGTTCAAAACACCAGATGATTCAGCGGGAAAAGTAGGCAGGAGGTTCCTCACGGGCCTTTTCTGATTTAGGCTGAGCTGGCGTTCCTTTGACTCCTGAGGGTCGTGAGCGACGGCAGGGCAGCAGTGACAAAGTCACTTCAGAGAGAGAACAGGAGTCCTCCCGAAAGTGAACCTAAAACAGGGGATGCCTGGGTGGCTCAATTGGTTGAGCATCAGACTTAGGCTCAGGCTCATGGTCTCAGTTTGTGGGCTCAAGCCCCATGTCGGGCTCTGTGCTGACAGCTTGGAGCCTGCTTGGAATTCTGTCTCCTTCCCTCTCTGCTCCTCCCTCACTCTGTGCTCGCTCTCTCTCAAAAACAAGCATTAAGAAAAAAAAATTTTTTTAAGTGAACCAAAAACAAACAAACAAACCAACCAGAGGATGTTGGCTTTTAACTAATCTTGAATGGCCCTTCGCCTGGAGGGCTCACGTCCTATTGACCCGGGATCAGGAGGCAAACATTGCTCAGAAAATGGAGATTCCTGAAAGACGACCGATGCTCCAGTTATTTCAAAAGCAACTTCAGAGGCTGCAATTCCATTAAAGAAACACAAGAAAAAACAGGAGTGATCTAGAAAGACATTTGCTGGCAGTGTTCATTTTTTTCACAGTGCACTCACAGCAGCCTTGACCATGATCCATCCCTCTGCGGGACCTTCCATCCCTGAGCCTTACTCCTTCCGTAACTGGACACCCGTACCCACCACCCCCTTCACTCACTAGCAGGACTCTTACTTTGTGACTTTGAAGGTTGTGCTCAAAAGATGTAAAAACCTCATTGTGCTTTCCTAAGTCAAGGCATATAATGCCTTGCTACAGGTCCTGAAGGCTTAAATGAAGTCAAATTCAGCCCCCAGCTCCCCACGGCCTCTTTATGGACTCCATGAACTAATTTGTTCAAATCTTTCCCTTGTTTCGGCTGAAGGCACGTGTTGGAGGACCTCTTCCTTCCATCTTTCCAAGCAGGTGGGAGACCGTTTTGCACAGCCGCTCAAAGGCCTCCGTCAAGTCCCTGGAGGCTCCATTTAAATTCACCACGCTGCAATTAATTCTGCTAAAAGATCAGGCCTGACGGTTGAACCGGTGTTATGTAAGAAGAGGGCGCTCCGTGTGGTGGTGTGTCAGTTTACAGTCGAGTTAGCATAGTTTCACAGGGGCCATAAATCTTGTGGATCTGCCAGCTTTGGGCTGGATTTCTAAGCTTGCTTCCGGGCACATGCCTTCCACCCCTCCAGCCCCCCAGGCTTTGCCTCCCCCCAGAGCTGGAACAGCCCTCTTCAGACCCTCGCTTCAGAATCTGACCACCCGTCAGGGGGGAGCTGTCGTGAAGTTACAGAGCAGGAGAAGCATGAGAACTGGGCTATTTATAACCTTGCCCTTCTTAATGGTCACGTTCCGTATTATGAGCGTGGTCTTCACCTCAAGTTACCGGACTAAATGCCCCAGTTCTGAAGTGAGACTCTTCCAATTTTTAGAGTTAAATGATAGTTTCTAAGAAGCCGTTAATACTTTAAAACCCAAATACGGAACATTTTTATATCTTTTTTGACATGATTCACGTTATCATACAAGCCATTCGTGTAAAGCCTGTGATTCAATGGTTTTTGTCGGACGTTCACTGGGTTGTGCAACCATCCTCGTGGTCTGACTTCAGAATGTTTTTGTCCTTTCGAAAAGGAAGCTTGGGGGCGCCTGGGTGGCTCAGTCGGTTAAGCCTCCAGCTTCGGCTCAGGTCAGATCTCACGTTCGTGGGGTCGAGCCCTGCGTCGGGCTCTGTGCTGACAGCTAGCTCAGAGCCTGGAGCCTGCTTCCGGTTCTGTGTCTCCTTCTCTCTCTGCCCCTCCCCCTCTCATGCTCTGTCTCCCTCTGTATCAAAAATAAATAAAACATTAAAAAAATAAATAAAAATAAAAAATAAAAGGAAGCTTGTTCTCATTAGATGTTGCTCCCTGATCCGCCACCCCCAACCCCCACCCCCCAACCCAAGCCCCCAACACCCATAAGTCTACTTTCTGTCTATATACACTTGCCCATCTGGACGTTTCATAGAAATGGAATCATACAATATGTGATCTTTTGTGGTTGACTTCTGTCACTGGACATACTGTTTTCAAGGTTCCTCAACAAGCAACATGAACAACAATATTTCATTTATCTTTACTGCCAAATGAGGACCATCCATTGTGCGAATATACGCATTGTGTTTTTCCATTTCCTGTCTGGTAGACTCCATACAAAGAGTTTATATGAGAAAAAACCAGGGGTTTGTCTATAACCACGGGAGTTTGTCTTGGATGCCTGCCACACGTATTTGCAAGAATTTCAAATTCTAGTTGGAATGTAATTTACCTGGAGGGCTGGCTCCGAGTTATGATACAGAGAACGAATCCCAGAATGTGTAGCATTTTATTCAGACCTTTCTGGATTAGGAGAGCCTTTGCCCTGACGTTTGCGCACCACACTCCCAACGATCTCCGGTCCTATTTTACTGCAGCGGATGAGCCTGTGCTAAAGAGCACTGCCATGGTCTCGAAGAGCCTGCGAGTGACTCTTCAGCTAACGTCTGCGCAGTATTTACCTGGCGGAGTTTCAACATGGATGTTCTCAATTGCCAGGACCTTCCGGACTCTCCAAAACGAAACCCCTTCTCTGGAGTCAAGCCTTCCAAACGGCTGCCCGGCGCTGAGCCTGGGGAGGGGAGATTTTGCACGGAGTCCCAGGCCGAGAGACATGTGAGATCTGAACAGGACCCTTCCTGGAGCCATGCTCACTGTCTAAAAAAGGACACTTGGGGGCTCATTTGCAAACATAACCTCAATCAATTTGTGCAGAGCCGTGTAGCTAACCTGCCAATAATCATTTTCAAAAATGATGCTATTTCAGTGCCCGAAGATTAGTACTTATAACGCTGGCCGTAGCAGCAGTGAGAGCAGATGAATCGCTACCGTTATAATCCCCAGGTGAATGGTATCAACCGCCACATGAAAGAAACGGCCCCTCACAGCAGTTAGAGGCTGATTGGACTAATTTGAAGGACTCGTGAATAAAATATAATAGCTTGGGATATAGAGGCGGCGGTGGGGGCTGCACCGTGCCCCTCAGACACAGGCAACGAACGCCCTGGAAACTCAAGCATCCTGTTTTTAAGCTTGCTCCGCTAATGACATGGTGACACCAAGCTGTCGTGTCTGTTTACTCCCCTGTAAACGCAGATGGCGTAATGATTGTCAGGATGCTGAACTGAAATAATGTATGTAAAAGTGCCTGAAATCTGGCAAGCGCTCTATGAACCGTTAGCTGCGTCTGAGAAGAGCTGCATGAGTCCAGTCTGGCGTACGCTGAATGCCAACGTAGCTTCTCCGTTTCACAAAAATGATTTCTAAGTCCTGATGATTGCAACGGTTTTCAACTGAACACGTTCTGTACAGCGTCATCATTTAGAGAGACCCAAGAATGTCGCGAGATGTTGATATGTATAGAACAGCCAGTGCAATCCAGTGGCACCCGAGGGATACAGAGTAAACAGTGCAGGACACAATTTCTGGTCTCCAGAAGCTTCTGGTCTCGCGGGGTCAGGGTTACCCCTACTATGTTTGAGCTCTGGGCAAGTCCCTTGTCTATGTAAACAATCCGATTGAAAGAATGTATTACAAAATGTATAGACCCAGCTGAGGTATAGTGATTTGCAATTTAGAATAACAGAGCAGAGACCCGAAAGTATTTGTATTTATCATGTACTCAGTACATGTAAAGACTCTTCTTGGTGTTCAAGCACCGCCTCTTTTGTTCGTGGGCAGGAACCATCTGTGTTCCTCAGTGGCGGTCGCCCCGCGCCCGACTCCATTTCCATCTCCCGTCACGAGAAGAGGTACTAGCGCTGTTGACACTCGCAATATCATTCATGGCTCTTCTGAACTTGTAGGCGTTGAGACAACCGAGGTCTGGTCCCTGCAGTCCCCCACACTGATTATTTCACGCCGGCGGCATCGTTGTCTGTGATGCCGATCGCTCGCTGGGTTGCTTGTGAACGCTGCGTCCCGATGACTCAGTGTGACCGCGCTTTACTGACGGCGACCGCAGAGGCAGCCTCGTGTGGAATGCGCAGGGAAAGGGGGACGATCATTTGTTCTCTGGTCAGGCAGCTTTGCTGTCTGAAATGTTAGGACTTCATCACACCTCGTCCAGTTATGTCTTCTCTGTATTCCTTAGACTGTAATCCCTGAGTTGTTAGGGTGTGATCTCTTTGAATGTGGTCTGCACCCCTACCTTCCGGATGCTGCCACCAGCGGGGAGGCTGGAGGGCACGGGTAGGAAGAGAGAGAGGTCCAGTTGGAGTAAGGAATGGCAGTCCCTTACCTGCCCAAACGGGCCGCGTGTTGATTGGGAACGGACCCTGATCAGAAGGGCCCATTGGCTTTGGGGCATAATGGCTCTGAAAGCCCATGGAGAAGATAGGCCCAGCCGCTTCTGGAGGGAGGACTTGTGACATGTGTCAGGCAGGAGCCTATGGAGAAGGGGGGGTGACTGTCCTGAGTGACAACCAGGGTGAGGAGGGTGGGGAGGCACACTGGGTGAAGGATGCCTGTACCGTCTCCAGTGGCCCTCGGGTGCTATTTTTTTTAAATATTTATTTTTGAGGGGGGGGGGAGAGAGAGAGAGAGAGAGAGAGAATTCGAGCAGGAGAGGAGCGGGGGAGGGGACACAGAATTGGAAGCAGGTTCCAGGCTCTGAGCTGTCAGCACAGAGCCCCACATGGGGCTTGAACTCACAGACTGTGAGATCATGACCTGAGCTGAAGTCGGCCACTCAAGCAACTCAGCCCCCCAGGAGCCCCCCTCAGGCGCTGTATTGATGGCAGGGGGCGCCACGCTGGGAAACGGGCAAGTGAAAGCCAGTGAAAGCTGGCTTCCTGAGCCTGTGAGTTGGTTTCATAGAAATGAAGTCACATGATAAGTGGTCTTTGGTGACGGGCTTCTGTCGTGTAGCGTGAGTGGTTTAATTCTCTTTTGTCTCCATCTTAAATTTCTTAATAATTTTATCTGTGGGGGAGCCTGCGTGGCTCAGTCGGTTGAGCATCTGACTCTTGATTTTAGCTCAGGTCATGATCTCACAGTTCACGGGATCGAGCCCTGTGTCAGGCTCCGCTCTGAGCATGGAACCTGCTTGGAATTCTCTTTTCCTCACTCTCTGCCCCTCCCTGGCTCATGCACATGCTCCTCCTCCCCCAATAAATAAATAAGCTAAATAATAATAATAACTTGATTGTGAATTTGTGTTTTGTAAGTGAAGTATTATGGAGCCACGGAATATGCACGTGAGCGGCATAGCCAGGCGCTGACTGCCGGCCTGGTGGCCGGGCACACGTGTGTGTAGAAATGCTCTGAGGAAAGTCTGGGCACCGTGAGGGTGTCCAGGGGGCCAGGCCAGGCCCCGGGCCCTGACCGGTTGTGATGACAGCTGCAGTCTCGGGAGAAAAGTGACTCCATGGGGGGAGGAGGCGTGTGCCAGGACGGGGCTGAGAGGCAGCCGGACCCTCTGTCCCCAGAGCCCGTCCCTGCAGTTTCTGCACAAATATTAAGTCTCCAGCCTGAGCACCAGGACAGGAGCTGCAGGTGCTCAGGCAGTAAAGTATGCTGGAAAATAACTACAAAGAAAAGCATAAACATGGGAATTACAATAAAGCGTATCGGCAAGTGATTAGAATTCACAGAGGGTTTCGGATCTCCCGTTTTTCGGACTGCTGAAACACTGCGAAGCAAAGCAAATATCCATGGGCTTGCAAATTAAATTTAAAGGTCATTGCTTTCAACCAAAAAGAACACTGCTTTCATAAGAAGCTTCGCATGAACCAATTATTAATGAGGAAGAAAACTTTTAAATTAAATTTTCCTTGTAATTGAAGATACAATTATAGAATGCATAAGTAAGTGTTTTAAGTTGTCTAAAAAATCACGAGCCAATTTCAAACACCTCCACAAGTTAGAGGAAGTGCTAGAGAAAACCTTTAAATGCCAGTGTGTAAATTTAATATTTAACATTGAATTCGGATTTACACAAAATTGATTTGTAGGAAGAGTGAAGTCTTTTTTAGAAAAACAGCTCTGTGAGAAGCACCTCTAGATGTGCTAAACTTTGTGTTTCAAAATAATTTAGCAGAAATTTATCCCAACATCGCCACAGACCATAAATGCTGTTAAGAACTCCAGAAGTAGTTCAACCTTCTCAAAATGAAAAATCACCAAAAATGACCTGTGACCTTGCATTTGCCAAGACGGACGGAGGCTGCTTTTAATTCTAGATTGAAAATGAAATTGCGAAAAGAATAACTTCAGGCACTTGACTCAGCGGATACGCAGAAAAGGGAGCGACAAAAATCTTACGTTTAGTCGAGATTTATCATATTCTATAAAATTATGTCAGACATGGGATGTTATTCAGCCCGGAAAATAAATGAACCTTAAAGCCATGAAAAAGACGTGGAGAAAACTTCCATGCATATTTACAAAGTGAAAGAGGCTGAATCTGAAAGGCCGTATACATCCTGTGAGTCTGAGACCGCCTAAAAAATAAAGTCTCTTTACAAAAAGAGGGGAGGGGTGCCAGGGTGGCTCAGTCTGACTTTGGCTCAGCTCATGGCCTCACTGCTCATGAGTTCAAGCCCCACATTGGACTCCCTACTGTCAATGCAGAGCCTGCTTCAGATTCTGTGTCTCCCTCTCTCTGCCCCTTCCCTGCTCACACTCTGTCTCTGTCTCTCTCTCAAAAATAAATAAACATTAAAAAAGAAAAGAGTCTGACGCGTAACCGCCTGAGCCATCCAGGCGCCCCTTCAGTCTTTAAGAGACTGAAAAAAAATGAATAAAAAGCCAAAATAATCTCTCAGTGGCTTTAATTAATTTTGTTTCATTAGTTCTGCACTCTTCATGGTCCTTCCTGTTGCATAATTATTTGCAAATTATAGTCATAACTGCTTCTTAATTTGTAGTAATTTTATCACTCAGAGGGTAATTGTTAATTATTTTCCCTGTGATTATCATGGAAGAAAAACAAGACTTCTAAAAACTGTGAAATTAAATCGGAAGAGAATTTCAAACAGGCACAATCCCCTTTGCTCTGACATCCCAGATGGTGTCGGTGGTTTATATTCATAGTTATGCAAAATGACAGATGTCGGGAGCAAATATTTTCAGCATATTAATAAGAGCAATGCACCGGTCCCTTCTGTATTAGCAGGAATGACACTGATAAACGCTGAGGGCTCTCAGAAACGGCAGGAAAAAGGGCTGGTGCACTGTCTTCAATTTGTTTAGTATCTGGATCAGTAAATGGATCAAAAAATTGAATCAATAGCCTCCGCTCCCCCAGAGACGTCCTGTGTGACTCTGGCTGTGTTCCTTTTGGAACGAGCGAGAGTTTGAACTAATAAGTGGACCAGTGAGTCTAATAATAGTAACAGCTTGTGCATTCGGCATGATAATCAGGGAATGAGATGGTTCACACAATTTTCCAAATATCTGACGTTTATTTCTTTAAGCTCTGAAATGTTAATTGTGTCAACTTTCAAGGAAATCTCGGGAAGGCTTATGGTGGAATCTAAAGGCAGTTTGTTGGATAATTCTCTCTTACTTGGAAGGAAGAAGGCTGATCTTTTTGTTAGGTTCCAGCCCTTCCACTGATTGGACGAGGCCCACCCACATCATGACTAATGTTAGTCTCATCCAGAAATACCCAGAATAATGTTTGTCCAAATATCTTGGCAGCCCATGGCCCAGTCCAGCTGACACATAAAATTAACCATCACAAAAAAAAAAATGAAACAGCTGGAACAAATGGAAAAGTAGACTTAAACCCCAATACATCAGTAATTACATTACTCATATATGGACAATATTTCGTAGCAAAAGGAGAGCCAGAGTGGCGCAGAACTCCCTTCCTAACTCGACCACTTCCTAGGAGGCCTGTTGGAGGTGGTATCGCATTCATGCTAGAGAGATCTCCAGCTTCACTCCTTTCCCATAGGGGTGAGATTCAGTGTGAGGGCTCTGCATCTACAAGTCTCTTCTGGAATGTGCTGTTGGATGAGTTAGGCTTTCTCAACACATGAAAGCAATGCTTCAGCTCCAGCGCCTTTTTTTTTTTTTTTTTTTTGAGAGAGCAAGAAGCAAGATTAAGTGGAGGAGGGACAGAGAGAGAGAGAGAGAGAGAGAGAATCCCAAGCAGACTCCGCGGTCAGCAAGAAGCCCAAGGTGGGGCTTGAACTCAAACCGTGAGATCATATCCTGAGCCAAAATCAGGTCAGACGCTTGACTGACTGAGTCACCCAGGCACCCCATCCAGCACCTTGTTTTAACCAGTATGACGCTCTTCTGTTCCCTGTTTCTAACGAGAGGGAAAACTAACATGACAGGTTTTCAAATATTTTGTGCCTCGTTAGCATCAGACAATAGCAGCAACCTCTTTTCATTTGTTTGCGCTCTCTCTGCTGTTTCAGCAACATAGATCATTAAAGAAAAAAATCCGCAGAAACAAAACAACAGCACCTCCCCCCCCCCCATGTAAAACCTAAGAACTCTTGAGAGGAACAGAAATTGATTTGGGGATTGCTACGGTCTGAATGTGCCTCCTCCGCGCCCTCAGATGTTTAAATCCTGACCCCCAAGGTGAGGATGTGTGGAGTGATCAGGTCACGTGGACAGGTGGACTCTGCCCACATGACGGAATCAGTGTCTTTATAAAAGACTCCCAAGAGAGACCCTTCAGCCCTTCTGCCACGTGAAGACCCAGAGTCTTTCCGTTACCAGACGTCCGGTTTGCCAGAACCATGATCTTGGACTTCCAGACTCCAGAACTGTGAGAAATAGTATCTGTTGTCTATAAGCCCCTCAGCCTATAGTATCTTTTTTTTAAATACCCATCTGGATAGGCAAAGGAATGGTAAGGAATGTCCCTTAGATTTAGATTTTTTTAAAAAGCAATCTTAAAAAAAATTTTTAAATATTTATTTATTTTTGAGAGACAGAGAGAGAATGAGCAGGGAAGAGACAGAGAGAGAGGGAGACACAATCTGAAGCAGGCTCCAGGCTCTGAGCTGTCTGCACAGAGCCCGGCGTGGGACTCGAACTCACAAACCATGAGATCATGACCTGAGCTGAAGTCAGTCGATTAACCGACGGAGACACCCAGGCGCCCCCAAAAAGAAGCAATCTTCATGTGAAAGACTAAACAAGAAGTTACGGGATGTGCTTTTTAAAACTAGCCACTTTTTTCTTCCACTACTTCTTCCTTATCATCATAACTAAAACTTACGTGAGCGGCAATCAGTATTGCCCAGGTGATCATCATAATTCATGACTTGGAGTTATTCATTCCCCAACAAATATTACTGGAATTCCCTTCACGCATGTGGTATCAGAGCTGAGGGTACAGTGGTGAGGAAGAGGTTGTTTATATGGTGCCCTCTTCTCTCATAAATCTTCAAGTCTTTGTTCTTAATACTTCCCGTTGTCATGCCCGTTCCCTGCATAAAATAGGAAATCATTAATGAATATTAATGCCATTTGCTATGGATTTAGTTCTTAAAATAAGGCCTTCTACGTCTTGTGTCCATGTGATCTCCAAACCCATCAGTACCGTCAGTAGCGAGCAGCCTAAGAGCACAGATCTGGGCGGGGGACTCAAGCTCTCTGTGCCTCAGTTTCCTCACAGTATAATTGAGATGATAGGAATAACACTACTTCAAATAGGACTGTGGGAAATAATAAACGAGTTCATATATGTAAAGTATTTAGGATAGTGCCTGACGTAGAGAGAACACAAAATAGACGTGAGCTATTAGTTACGTCTGTGGTGAATTAACTGAGTACCTACCATGCGTTTGCGCTCCCTCTAAGCAAACATAGAAACAAAGATTTTATGCTTTGCTAATAACCTACTGTTTCCACACCGTGGGAGTGCTGACAATGCTGACTCCATCTTTGGCCCGCCATCTTGTTCACGTCTGCGAGATGATGTCCCTCGGGGCTGTCATCACATGCACCAGGCCCCTTGGGAGTGAACGCGTGCCCTGACGGGAATCCGGGAATTTGAGAATGCGGGAAGGCTGGTTCTGACCTTCCCCAAAGTTGTTTAGATAGTAACTTCAGATAACTTTAGAGGAGAAATAGCTAGTAGAGATAACTCCAGAGTAGAGATAGCAGTTTCGTCCCACTCCCTCTGGTGCACGGAGGGCGCCATGAGGTCTGTTAAATAGTAGACCCTTTGTCCTCCCGCAGTGCCCTCTGCCCATCCCCTCGCTCTATGAAATCTGTGGACTGAGGGTCCAGATTTTGCAGACAAAGGCTGTGCAGTTCTGTCCCCTCCCCCCACTCCCGTCAGGAAGTTACCTTGTATGGAGTTGCCTCCTCCATTTTTTGGTCTCAAAGTGCCTTCTCGGTTTGGGCGACACTTTACTGCTGTCTCCCGTCCACCTTAAAACACTCACCCCCTCCGTCATTCTTTTCACAGCGAACTGTCTGAAGGACAAGTCTTCCCGTCACTGCCGTCTCCGCTTCCTCACTGCTGGTCACCCCTGGATCCTCTGCCCCGTGGATCCTGGCTCCAGTTCTCCTCAGGACTTGTATCTCTGGAAGCCCCTCAAATCCCCAAAGTGCAGTATGAAGTTCCCATGGGGCTTTTCCTTCCTGAAGTCTTGGAGGCATTTGGCGCTTTGATGTGTGTTGTTCCTGTGGCTTTTCTGACCCTGTGTTTTGGAGTTCTCCAAATGTTTTGACCTTTTCTCTGTCTCCTTTGCTCTTTGTTTAGTTCCAAGCACAAAGATTCTTCAAAGTTCTGTACTCAACTAATTTCTTCTTTCTCTGTTGCTTCCTTGGGACATGTCAGCCATTTTTCACAGGGTCAACCATTACCCCTGGGAGAGGGGTAATAAAAGCCAAAAATACCACCGACCCATTCTCTAGACATAACAAGGTGGTCAACAGTTCAATTCAATTCAGACATGAGGTACCTGGACTTAGTATCCGACTCCACAGATGTAAGGATTCGGTCCACACGAATGCTCTCCCTTCGCTTGCTGGTCACAGTTGCTGGCTGCCCATACTCTGACCAACCACGTAAAGCAAGGGTTCCTATGACCTCCCCGCCGCTGCTTCTGGCCCAATAATTTGTTAGAACAGTTCACAGAACTCAGAAAAACCCTTTACCTAGGTTTACTGGTGTCTTATAAGGGGTACAACTCAGAACAGCAGATGAAGGACATGCAGAAGGCAAGGCGTGGGGGCGGGGAGGCCAGAGTTTCTGGGCCGTCTCGGATGCACCACCCTCCCAGCACCAACTAGGAAGCGTAGCAGACCTTGTTATTTAAGAGTGTTTACAGAGCTTAATCCCAACCACCCTTTCCGTCCCAGAGGCTGGCTGGTGGGGCCAGAAGTTCCGACTCTCTAATGACTCGGTCTGTCTGGTGGTCAGCCCCAGCTGAGCGTCTGTAGGGGCTCTAAACTAGGTCAGTCAAAAAAGACATCCCTATCACTCAGGAAATTCCAGGGCTTTCAGGAGCTCTGTCCCAGGAACCAGGGACAAAGGCCAAATGTCTTTGCTATTATACCACAGCTGGAGAGTCAGGCTGCCTCAGTTGAACCCAGGCAGGGCCATTTGTGAGCTGCGGGACTTGGATGCGTTAAGTAATCTCCACGTCCTCCTGTTTCTTCATCTGTTCAGTGTTGATAATCATAACAGAACCTACCTAGAGGTTCCCTGTGAGGCTTAAATGAATCAACAGCAGCACTTAGAACGGCAGGGGATGCCTAGTAAGCAATCCGAGAGTATTTACCACTGTTCACGCTCAGGCTCACCCTATGGGAAGATAAAAATTCTAACTCTTCTGTTACCTACAGGTTAAATTCCAAATAGCATTCAAGGCTACCTATTTTGTAAAAGCATCAATTCTGTATTATTCACAGTACATAGTTTTAATAAGCGTTAGCGGTGAGTTTGGTTAGAAGTGTCCTTTATTCTAAATGGAGACCTTGGGAGTGTTGGGTCTGTGTGTGTGTGTGTGTGTGTGTGTGTGCAAGTGCATGAGTGACATTTAGAAAACTCTACTCCCTGAAGAGCAAATATTTAGGAGAAAGTACATCTAGGCTTTCAGTTATAACAATCAGATAACGTTTCAAATAAACTTGATAAGAATGAAGACAAAAAAGTCTTTCCAAATAAGAAATTGAGGAGTGATTTTTTGGTTATTTTTAAAAGTTATTTGGGTGCCTGGGTGGCTCAGTCCAGTAAGCGTCTGACGTTGGCTTAGGTCATAATCTCACAGTTGGTGACTTTGAGCCCCACATCGGGGCTTTTTCTGTGTCTTTCCTCTCTCTGTCTCTTTCCTGCTCATGCTGTCTCTCAAAAGTAAATAGCTGTTAAAAAAAATTAAAATTACGGCAGAATGTCAGTTGTTCCCATATAAGATGTTATTTCAAATCCAGATACTATAGGGTAGAGTTCGCTGCGTTGTCCTATAACCTTTGAATCAAGGGTGTGTGTGCCCTGACTCCCCTCAGGGTATTACACAATTTTCATTGAAACAGGGATGAAATTGGTTGATTCATTAAACGGATCGTGAAATGAGAGCATGTAATAAATTCAAAGACAAACTCATATGGGAAAAGTCAGTTTGCAAAGCCGACATACATACCAGATTATTTTTCCTTTGCAGCTATTTTTGGGTGCGCTCTGCAGTTTAATCTATGAGGACTCATAGAATCTTTTTTTTTTAAGTGTATTTATTTATTTTGAGAGAGAGAGCATGAATGGGGTAGGGGCAGAGAGAGAGACAGAATCCCAAGCAGCCTCTGCACTGTCAGCACAGAGCCCAACATGGGGCTCGAACCCACAAAACCATGAAAGCATAACCTGAGCTGAAACTAAGAGTCGGACATTCAACCGACTGAGCCACCCAGGTGCCCCGAGGACTCACAGAATCCTTTAAAATCTGCTGGGATTTAAAAAATCTCCTTCATGCCAACAGAGTCCTATGTTTCCTCCAAGTCCCAGTTCAGGTCACATCTATGATGAATCTTGTCCAAAAACTTTAGTTAGCACTTCCTCACCATTCCTACTGGCTTATCGTCATAATGACCTAATGACGTTTCGGGGGGAAAAAAGACTCATACTTGTTGAAATTCCCATGAGGCAGATTTGGGGCGGGACCCAGCAAACTAGAGTTGGGTCTGTTTCTAGGGGACTACGCTTATCAGACAGAATTAGAAGCCGGTGGTAAATCTCAGTGATGTGCGACTTAACAGAAATGCAGTAGACGAGGGTTGGGAATAGCCAGGCTCCCTGGGACCCCCCATCCCTTTCCTGAGACCTGTCCCGCTATCCACAGGGGGTGGGTCCAGACAGGGCCTGACTCTCCTAGCCACGGTGATGTGATCGAGGGAGGTCAGATGTTTTTCCTCTCACCTGATTTCAGTTGAGAGACACCGAGACTCCCAGACAGTCTGGCACAGAAGTGATACCAAAGGTCCACATGCCCGCTGCCAGGTCCCCGGGACCACCCTGTTCCCACCTTTCCCCAGGCCGTGTTCACCAACTTGTTGAGTGTGCGGAACACTGTGTTGGCTTCCTAGGACTGCCGTGACAAACTACCACTGACCAGGCAGCTTCAGACGATGCAGATCTATCCTCTCTGGAAAGCTCTGCCTTCCAGAAGTAGAAAATCAGGTGTCAGTAGGTCCGTGTCTTCCGGAGGCCCTGAGGGAAAAGCCATCTCTGTCTCCTTGCCGCTGGTGGCTGCGGGCAGGCGATCCTGGGCGCTCCCTGGCGTGTCTGTGTGTCCCTCCAATGTCTGCTCTTCTCTGTGTCTCTGTCCCCTCCTCTTCCTTTTAGGGCACCAGTCAATGGGGGTAGGGCCAACCCTAAATCCAGGGGGATTTCATCTCAAAAATGTTAACCAATGTTACCTGCAAAGACCCTATTTGCAATTAAGGTTGCATTCTGAGGTTCTGGGTAGACGTGGAGTTGGGGGCAGGGGACGCTCTTGAACTTGCAACACACACATTTGCTGAGAAGCCAAAGACAGTACGCTCACGGTCCCAAGGGAGCGAAGCCCTCTCATCCTGAGCGCTCTTCTCAGTGCCAAGGAGGAGGTCGGGAGTCCCATGCCAACCCTGGACCAGGCAGTCATGCTGGCAAGGGAGCTGGGCCTTTTGATCTGCCAGCCTGGGCCACACACTTGCCCTTCCGGGAGAAAGCGGGTCCGTATCACTGACAGCCTCTCTCTCCAGTACAGTGCGCACACTCAGGATGGAAGGAAAGGTCCCGACAGCCAGTGCCTCTCCTCTGTTCCTCCCGCCCCCCAGCATCACCGCTGTTCTCTCTGGCTCCGCCTTTGAAACAAAAATAAGCGCGGCGATCCACATTTCCGTAGTTCGTAAAACTGACCGTCGTCGGTGGCTGCCGATGCCGTCTCTTCACGGGGCTTAGCAAGTCTTACTTCGAGTCCCCACTGCCTGTGAATTAAAGATTAAAAGAATCAGGCAGGTGCCCTTCGTTCCCCAATTTTATTTTGTTCATAAAAACAACTGTCTCTGTCCAAAGAAATGATGGTGGTCATTCACGTTCACATGGCCCTTGGCACGTGTATCTATATTATCAAAATTACGAGGCACGGGAACTCTGGGAGGTAGGTGTGTATTATTATCTCCATCGGGGCAGAATATTGATGCAATTTGCCTGAGGTCACATGATCAGGCAGTGGCAGAGCCGGAATTAGAATCCAGGAGCCCGTGACTCCTGATCTAGAGGTTTCTGCACTTATTTTAACGGCCCATTTCTGGTGTTCCCCCTTAAAGCTAGGACAGCGCTCGGCGCAGAGCACACCTCCCCTTCCCCCAGCCTCTCTGCGATACATAGTTATTTTCTGCCGGGACGCTCTCTAGGGCAAACATCTGAGCTCACAAATACATTGTTTTCCTGCCCCAGAGGCATAGGTCTTCAGGTGGGAGAAATGTAAAACTCAGAGGTCACCCTGTGCTCTCTCCTGAGAAAAAGGAAAACTAGGAAGCTCGGATAGTTTCTTTTTTTCTTGTGAGAATTAGAAGAAAATAAAAAATGGCGCTGCCTCCTCTGGAAGTTTGAGAAGGGACGCTTGAGGGTGACAGGCTTCGGTCACGACAGGAGGGATTTTCCAGGAATCCGAACAGCATCTGTGTGTAGACTGCCTTCCTGGGCACATTCGTGGTGCATGGCATGAGGGAATAATGCTAAATTTTTCGCAACCTGATGATTTCCTAGCATTTGTTCTAACGTAGGTGTTCCTCAGACCTAGGCAATAGCGACAGAAACCAAATGGCATTTCTTCAGTGCCTTTGAAACCGCGTGAAATCCAGCCCTCCCATTGTCCCAGACCTCCTTACCAGCTGTGGGAGAGAACCCAGGAAAAAGGTGTGTGTGGTGGTTAATTTTATGTATCACCTAGGCTAGGCCACGGTGTCCAGGTATTCATTTAACACCAGTCTAGATGTTGCTGTAGAGGTATTTTGTAGATGGCATCGACATTTAACTTAGTAGATTTTGGGTAAATAAAGTACATTCATCTCCGGGATGTGGTGGGCCTCGTCCAATCAGCTGAAGGCTTTAGGAGTAAACAGACTTCGGTCCCTTGAAGAAAAAGGAATTCTGCCAGCAGACTGCCTGTGGACTTGAACTGCAACGTCAACTCTGCTCTGGGTCTCCAGACCGCTGGCCTACCCTGCAGGCTTCGGCCTGGCCAGCCTCCAAAACTGGGTGGATCAATTCCTTGAAATATATCTTCTTCTTATCTCTGTGCACATCCCACTGGTTCTGTTCCTCTGGAGAGCCTGACAACGCAGTGAGCGCTGGGCAGCCTCGGTTTCCGACCACAGGCCCTTGCCCATGTCTTCTGCCTGCGACGGGACAGCTACCCCACCCCGCCTCTCATGGCTGCTTTTGTTTCCCCTGCTGCCGCACATGCACGCAGCCCACAGGCTTGGTCCCGTGGGCTGGACGGGTCATTGTCACACGTGCTGCCGTTCTCTCGTGTCTCTCTGTCCCCTGCTCTGACATGCTCCGCAGCTGGGCCTGTGTCCCCTGTCCTGAATGCCATCAGGCCATGCTGACTTACCCCAGGCTGTTAGGGACGCGGACATCGGAGCCCCTGTCGGTTCCCGTCTCCTCCTCCGCGGCTTTCTAAGGGAAGCCATTGTTTCTCATTACTTTCAGAGGTAGCATAAAGCTCTTTTTATTGAAAAAATTAGTACATTTATGATCAAATACATTCTCTAAGACACAGATATAAAGACTCCACAGTGTAAATTCTCCTCATCAAGTTATTTCCTGAACTCGTGAACAGACTTCCTGTCGTGTGTCTAGTTTTAATGTTTGACATTCTAATCCCGATGTCAAATTCAACATCATTTGTAAATGTAAGCATTGAATCCTCTATCAGCAGCCCAGGGATGTGCAGATTTAATTAAAAACGACTGGGGAAGACACTTCTTTAATAACTTATTAGTCTATTATTAGTCACTTGAACATATGGGAGCTCTAGCCTTTAGAAATTAAATGACTTTTATCTTCCCTCTTTTCAGAAAAATCCACAAATTTCCATTAGCTCTTCTTGGTATTTGAACTACTTTCCTTTGGGGTGGGGGTGGGGCAACATTCTTTTACTGGAAAGCTTACCCTTGACAATGACCCGGGAGAGGAGCGGGAAATGAGGAGAGAGCCTCTTCCGCAGACGTCACAGCACTCCTGGTCTTGATCGCCCCTCCCTGTGTCCTAGAGTTCGATTAAAATGAGCCTGGGGGGCTCAGCTGGTTGAGCGTCCAAGTCATGATCTCACAGCTCATGGGTTCGAGCCCCGTGTTGGGCTCTGTGCTGACAGCTCAGGGTCTGGATCCTGCTTCAGATTCTCTGTCACCCTCTCTCTCTGCCTCTCCCCTGCTCCTGCTCTGTCTCTCTCTCTCTCTCAAAAAGAAATGAACATTTGAAAAAATGATAGACAATATATTCCTTAAAAGAACCAATCCATAACTGAGCTGGAAAAGAAGAAAGCGTCACGACTGGGTCCATGACTCGGCACGGTTGGGGGCATCCTGGAGCGCTGAAAGCGAGCAGCAGCAGGTTTATGAAGAAGGCAGGCCACTCAACACAGGGCCCTGAGAGGACGGCTAGCGAGGACGCCCCGGAGAACCTCAGAGACACGCTTAGGCTGCAGGGAAGCCAAGGCAGACATTAGGCTAAAGACGGTCAGGAGAGTAGACAGACTGGTTGGCAGACTAGCCCCGCCCCTTTGCCACTTGACACACATACGCCTCCTGCACGTCACCAGAAAGAGGATAAGAATCCAGCGCAACTACATGCAAAGGATACTCAGAGTTAGAAGAAATGCAAATGGCCTTTAAGTACATGAAAAGGTGCTCAGGTTCACGAGGGGGTCTGGCAAGTGCAGATGTGAATGGCAACACACCACACTTGACCCGTTTGAAAGCTGCCCCTCTCCGGCGACGCTGGGTGCATGGGTGAACGGGCTCTGAGCTCTGTTGGGAGGAGGACTGTGAGGGTACCGTTTGTCAGCGTCTAACAGAACGTCCCCCACCCGTGGCCTCTGGTCCAGCGGTTCTAGCATTCTCCTCCGGAAATACTGACACGTGCGGGAAGACGCGCTTCGAGAACACACCAGGCAGCGTGACCTGCCATGACAGATAATCAGAAACAGCCAGTGGGGGAGCGGATAAACTGTGGTTTCTTCATCCTCTGAAACACCGTGTTTACCAGAACGGACGTGGAAAGATCCTTAAGACGTACTGTTAAATAAAAAATTAAAGGGGCGCCTGGGGGGCTCAGTGGGGTAAGCGTCTGACTTTGGCTCAGGTCATGATCTCACGGTTTGTGGGATCGAGTCCCGCATCGGGCTCCACGCTGACAGTGGAGAGCCTGGCTGGGGTTCTCTCTCTCCCTCTCTCTGTCCCTACCTCACCTGTGCTCTCTCTCTTTCTCAAAATAAATAAATTAACATTTAAGAAAGAAAGGAAGGAAGGAAGGAAGGAAGGAAGGAAGGAAGGAAGGAAGGAAGCAAAAGCTTTCCCACAAATCCTCAGTTCCTATCTCATTGCTCAGAACTGAGTCCCCTCCTGAAAGGAGTCTGGGCTGCATACAGGCCTGCACTCTGGACACGCCCAGGGTTCTGCTGGGAAGGAAGGAGGGAAGCAAACACGGGGCAGGGGTGGGGGTGGAGGGCGCACAAACATGTCTCCTGAGGAGAGAAAACGTTAATGTGGTGACACACCAGGGAGAGTGTCATCTTCGGGGAAGGGACTACATTTCCCTCATATTTGACATACCTCTTTCGTTGTCGATTTTGAAATAATTTCTAACATGCGGAAAACTTTCAAGAATAGTAGAAGAAGCTTTCCTGAGCCTTTTGAGAAGAAGTTGCTGAGATCAGGCTCTATCATCCGGGAATTCTCCGGTCTGGAGACAAGGACACTCCCCTTCCTCCCTAAGCGAAACCGGCGCCATCAAAATCAGGACCTTAGCGATGAAATCTTCTTACCATTGAATCCACAGATCTCCAGGTGTATTCTTTTCTTTAGGACAGTATCTGGAGTTTCCGTGGATGATTTCCCCTGATGTCGGCTACCTGGGAGCAAATATGGATTGTTTTGGTCAGAACCGTGAGCAAACAATGGGGCGAATCTTTCACTACCGGCCAGAACTCCAGGGCTGAGGTGGGGCAGGTGCACGGTGGCGTGTGATGTCAGCACTCTGGGGAGGAACGCGCAGGCCTGGACGGCTGGGACCAACGTGGTCGGGACTCCGAGGCGACTCAAGTCCCCCGCCCCCCCCTCAGTTGCTTTCCCTTTTTAGAGCGTAAGCACGAGAGTGGCCTTGCCAACTGGGGCACAGTGTCTGGTTGGGCATCGGGCAGTCTGAGGTTTAGGTGACAGCTGTTCAGGGAGGTAGGTCCCCGGAGCGCATGTCACCCGCACCTGTTGGGCCCAGGCGAGAAGTCCTTTCTGGGCACAGCTCCTTCTGCCGGCAGAGGGGAGGCTCTGCTCTCAGTCCGGCTGTTGCCGGCAACCTCAGTCTTCAGGGCCAGACCGTCCTGTTTATCCTTCCACAAAGCACAGAAACAATTCATAGACAAAATACACTGAAGTAAAATGTGGATTGTTGAAGAAACATAAAATAAGATTCTTTTTGTTGCTTCCCTCCTTTCATCCCTGCCCCCAGATATGACTGATTTGAAATAACTGTTGGGTGGTGTGTGTGCGTGGTCCCTACAGGAAGGAGCGCAGACACACATAAATGTCCCGTGAGCTAACGCTTTGATGCTTTGTCACAAATTAGGGGTCGCCTCGGTGGAGCACAGTGATTTTATAATCTACTGTGTAAATAATACATAACTACAGCTATTTTCATGCTCTGCGTTCAATACCTGCCCCAAATTCTTTAATTGTTTAATCATTTAGGGCTGTGTTTGATCACATCTCCTCTAGAATATTTCAATCCATCCTCCAGACCTGTGTGTCCAACATGGTAGCCACTAGCCACTGTGGTTATACAAATTAAAATTACAACGAACTGACTTAAATGAAGACTTTAGTCTCTTGGTCACCCTGGCCACACTTCAAGCGCTCCAAAGCCACACATGGCCAGTGGCTGCGTTATGGGCAACGCCGACACAGAACATTGCCATCATTGCAGAAAGTCATACTGGACAATGCTACTGACCTTTGCCAGGAAACAAAATCTTGGATTGTCTCATGTCCAAGTTTTATCAAAAGCCAGCTTAGAAGAAGGAATGTTTGTTGGAGATTGGTGGAAGAGGGCCCATTCCTACGGCTGCTTTGAGTTTTAGCCTTGACTCCAGCAAGACCATCCACCGTATTTCTGGATCACGGCATCTTGGTTCTCCACAGAGTTGCTTTCACTGAGCCACATTTTGGGGTTTTGTCCAAGAACTCATTAAGAAATAACGTCGTGAATATTGCTGGGCCAGAAAATAAAGACTTGCTGGAGTATAACAGGGATCTGTCAGAAGGATATGGGTGCCAGTTTGGTGGGGTGTTTGCCGGCCAAATCTGAGAGTAATTGAGCAGCACAGTAAATAACGATACAGACTAAATCCAGCATGGAAATGGGTCCGTGCTGATGGAAGTTAATGTGTGGAGGAGAATCGGACCATAGAATGCCAACACAGAAATGCAGAAGGCTGGATGGAAGTGGAGTATCGCCCCCTGACCCCCTCCAGAGTCATGTTGCTTGATTCAAACAAGAATCAGGGATAGAAACTATGGGTAAAGGCTGGATATGGGACAAAACACTTGCATAGTAGGAAAGTATCTCCTTACAAAATATTTGTTGATTATAAAGGTAAAAAATAGTAACTTCACAGGGGAGAGACCTGACAGACACTTACATTCATTGAGTGTTCAAAGCTGATGTCACCACACATGGGAAGAATGGCTATCATGTGCCTCCTGACCCGACACAGTGAGGACACAATATATATTTTTCAATGTTTTAATGCTCATTTATTTTTGAGAGAGAGGGAGAGAAAGAGAGAGAGAGAGCAAGCAGGGGAGGAGCAGAGAGGGAGCACAGAATCTGAAGCAGACTCCAGGCTCTGAGCTGTCAGCATGGAGCCCGACCCGGGGCTCAAACTCGCAAACACGAGGTCACGACCTGAGTTGAAGTCGGCCATTTAACCGACTGAGCCACCCAGGCGCCCCCAGGACACAATGTTACTTCTGAGATATTCTTGCCAAAAATACATGACCTGGGGATGCCTGGGTGGCTCAGTCGGTAAGTGTCCGACTTCGGCTCAGGTCATGATCTCATGCTTTGTGGGTTCGAGCCCCGAGTCAGGCTCTGTGCTGACAGGTCAGAATCTGCAGCCTGTTTCAGATTGTCTCTGGCTATCTCTGCCCCTCCCCTGCTTGTGCTCTGTGTCTAAAATAAATAAACATAAAAAATTAAAAAATATAAACATTAAAAAATAAATAAAAAATAAGCAAAAATATTTTTAAATTGCCAATGTTTTAAATCAGGGCAGGCTGCATAAAGATCCAGACTTGCAACTGTTCTTCAAAGCACACATGCCACCCTCCTTCCTCCAGGGCTTTGTGCTCTGCTGACCTCACACCGCCCCCCTTCACCCCTGTTATCCTGGACTCGGAGGCTAAGGAGAAGCTTGTCTTTCCTATTCATGCCTGGTGTTGTTTTCCCAAACCTGACCCGCTTTACTCGCTTTTTGTGACGGCCTTGCTTCTGAGCATCGGTCCCTGTTACAATCGACTCTCCTTTGATCACAATGTGACACACGGCACAGCGTGCACACCTAGCAGCCCCTCGGCTCTAAGTGGAAAAGCCAGGGCATCTCTGTGAGTCTTGCCGAAGCCCCTGCCTACGACAGTCCCCGTGGGAGGGGGGCCCGCACCTTGCAGCAGCCCACAGGTGCTACACTTCTGGGCTTTGTGTCGTTGGCAATCTTGCACGTGCCATGGCTACAGGGTGCTGGGGGTTTGCAGGAAAGACAGTGAATTTATGTCGTGTATTGATAGGTGGGGGAGGGTAAGACTTCTGGGAAGGCATGTACTTTGGGGAAGGTGAGGGACCCCCGGAGCTGGATAGATGTTGTAGACTGAGGGGGTGGGGTGAGGGAGAACAGACAGCACATGGGGATGGGGAGGGGGGAGAGGACGGAAGGAGCTGCCAGGCATGCCTTAGGACTCTCCGGTCTTCTCCCCCTTTCTATAGAGGCTGATGCTATTTGGGATGTGAATCTTTGAGACACTGTCAGCCAGAAACGCTTGCTGGAAGGAAGGCCATCTGTCCTGGAGGCTGAATGCCAAGTTGTGGGGATCTCCCGAGGGACATAAAGCCAAAAAAGAAAAAAACCCAAACTTATCGCAGAGAAGAAAGATCTGACATTGACCCTGTAGGGGCTTTGATGCCCCTTGGCGCTCAGTGAACTTCTGGAAGCCAGGGAGCGGCGGTTCTGGTATTCCAACGTTCCCCGCAGAGGAGGGCCGTCTCGTCAGTGCAGGCCCTGCTGTGGACACTGACGTGACTCCGGAATCAACGAAGCCACCTGCTTGTCAGCATCGTGCAGCGAGGACCCAGTGAAGTGAGATGGTAGGTGTTCAGAGGCACCCAAATGCCACCAGTTGGGAATGTCCGGGAGACACACTGGCCTGGGCGAGTGAGAGGCCACCTCACAATGGATCCACTGTAGGAGGGGAGGATAGGGTCTCCACCCTCCGGGGAGATGGACCCAGCTGGCACTTCCCCAGCACTCAGTACGGCTCCGTTATTGAGGTGAAGCTGTGATGTGCGTAAGAAGACAGAACGGGCAGTAAGCGGAGTGGGTGGGCGGCTGGAGAGGGGCTCTGCTGGAGCGTGTCGGATGGCCCAAGGGAATGATCTAGTAGGTAGCAACTGACGCAAGAGAGGGAGGGGTAACAGCAGAGTCCTGGAGACCAGTAGCGCCAACAGGGTGCAGGGCCCCGGCGGAGAGGTGGTTAGAGACAATGGGGTGCAGGGCCCCGGGGAGAGGTGAGCCTGGGGGCTAAGAGGGTGCCTGGTGTGCGTCCAGCAAGAGCAGTAAGGCGAGGACGTCTGCAGCCAGGTGCCAGCTGCACTGGTGGGGGAGGGGCGTGTTTTAAGCACGTAGTATTCCTCCAACTGGAGACAGGCATTGAGGCAGAGGCGTTAGTATGGGTTTTCATGGGGGAGGGGACACGGGATCTGAAATGTGACTGAGGGGCCACTGGTGGGAGGATGGGCCGGGAAGTGGCAGCTTTGGGGTTCCAGGATGGCATGCGGACTCAGTGTCTGTGGAATGGAAGGGTGGAGAAAGGGGAAGGGGAGCCCCGGGAGAGAGCGGGGAGATCCGGTTCTCACTCTTTCGGAGTCTTACTTGGGCTGTAAAACAAGTGTAGCTTTCCAAAGAAGACATCCAATTGGCCACCAGGTATGCAAAGAGGTGCTGGACACCACGAATCATCAGGGAGATGCGAGTTAAAGTCACGACGAGATAGCATCTCCCCTGTGTTAGCATGGGTGCCATGAAGAAGACAACTCATCCGGGATGTGGAAAAAGTGCCCACACCAACCTTGGGAGCTGTCGGGGAGAATGTAAATTCGGGGAGCTACCATGGAAAACAGTACAAAGGTTCTGCAAAAATTAAAAATTACAACTACCATATGATCCTGCAATCTCACTTCTGGGTATATATGCAAAGGAAATTAAAGCAAGATATCAAAACTAGGACCCCTCTGGTCCCGTGGGTCTACTGAGGCAGTCTCCCCAATAACCAAGATACGCAAACCACGTGAGCGTCTGCCAGCGGGGCAGCTGGTGAGGAGAACGCTGCTGTTATTCAGCCACGAGAAGGAGGGGGCTCCTGGCCTTTGTGACAACGTGGACGGGCACCGAGGACATTATGCCTAGTGAGGTAAGCCAGACAGAGAAACACAAACACTATATGCTGTTATTTACGTGTGGAGTCTAAAAAAAAGCCAAACTTGTAGACACAGAGAGTAGAATAGACCTTGACAGGGGCTGAGTGGGGAGACGGGGAGGTCCATACACACTTGCAACTAGAAAATGAAGAAGATTTGGAAATCTGACAGCCAGCCTGACAGTCAACAATACTGCATTACGTGCTTCAACTGCTAAGAGACTAGATCTTAACGGTTCTCACTACAAAGAAGAAATGATAATTGTATGGCATGTTGGAGGTGTTCGCTAACACTAGGGTGGTAATCATATTCCAATATAGAAATTTCAGATCAATACTTTATTTTAAAATTTTTTTAATGTTTATTTATTTTTGAGAGAGAGAGAGAGAGAGTGCACCAGCAGGGGAGGGGCAGAGAGAGAGAGAGGGAGACACAGAATCTGAAACAGGCTCCAGGCTCTGAGCCATCAGCATAGAGCCCCATGCGGGGCTTGAACCCACGAACCGTGAGATCATGACCTGAGCCAAAGTCAGGTGCTCAACTGACTGAGCCACCCAGGCGCCCCGCAAATCAACACTTTAAAACCTATGCCATGTTACATGTCAATTATATCTCAATAAAAACAATCTTAAAGCTCTAATCATTTTTTTTAATGAAAAAAAAAAAAAGTACAGCATTCACCAGAGAGCCAAGTAACGAAAATTGCTCAGGGGGCTGCCTCGGCCCAGTGGCCTAAGGAAGAGGGGCGGGAGTCCGAGGGGCTAACACGGGTTCTCACACTAAGTGTTCCCTTTGCAGCCCTGGGCCTGCTGTCTACGTGGAGATGCCTGACAGGTCCTTCCTACTAAAACTCTGTCCCTCAGCATTTCTTTCAATACGAAATAAAATCACCGGATACAGAAAAGGGAATGATTGTGTAAGGGTGAAGTGCAGAAAGACATTTTAACCTGATCATCTGTCGCCCCAGAAGGAGATTCTCTTGCTTAAAGAATCGCAATGTGGGGGGCGCACTGGAGTATTTTGTGTTTTTAAGGACTGACTCAGCACAGTAGTAAGCAGAGTCGTGGCATACAGCACGGCGTTGTTAGAGTGACTCAGGGACAGCTGGGGGGGGGGGGCAAACTGGTTCTGCAGCTTATATATAAACACAAAATAGGAGGTCCGAAAAAAAATGCATGACTCTGCTCGAAATTAGAAGAGGATTAAAATGTTAAAGCAAAAATCCATAGGCTGACAATAACATTTGTAGAATTCGATTCTTGTAGTCCCTTCAAGTGAACTCTGGACGGCTTGGGGTCAGGGAGGAAGCGTCCTGGGCGCGCTCTGCTTGGCTGACTCTTAGAATTCACTCTCTGACTTCCTGCTGGACTTTGGTCCCATCGAACGACTGTTCTGGTTAAATCCAAGATCATTTGATCGGATTCCACCGAAACCCTCGCAGATGCTTAAGGCAAGCAGCCTTTTAGAATTTAGAAAAGGAGTTTTCAATTTTCTCAGAAAAGGAACACACAGTACCTTTTACACCTCGGCCGAGTACACAAACACACTGGTTCTCACAAACGAGCTGAAAATGTTTCACAGAACGATATCTCCTCTAGAATTTACGTTGTGTTCGGATCTTTTTATTCTACTCTGTCCATTTTTTAAAAAGTGCTGCTAAAAGCCCATTAAATTGAATTTATATCCATTAATAGGTTATGCACCAGTGTGAACAACACAGGTTTAGAAAATGCATTTTTCTCTATTTTAGTTATTTACGGTGGAATGATAGATAGCTAAGATTATAAACTAAAAAAAGCTAAATAGCTTTTAATGTTGACATTCAGGGACATCTGATTTAAAGAACAAAGGGGACAAAGATATTTACTTAAAAAGAAAAAAAAAAAAACAGGGGCGCCTGAGTGGCTCAGTCGGTAAAGTGTCCAACTTTGGCCCAGGTCATGAGCTCATGGTTGGCGGGTTCGAGCCCTGCGTCGGGCTCTGTGCTTGCTGAATGCTTGCTCAAAGCCTGGAGCCTGCTTCAGATTCTGTCTCCTTCGCTCTCTGACTCTCCCTGCTCACGCTCTATCTCACTCAATCTCTCAAAAATAAAAAAATGCAAAAAAAAAAAAAAAGAAATTTGAAAAAATGGGGGGCACCTGGGTGGCTCAGTCGGTTAAGCATCTGACTTGGGCTCAGGTCATGATCTCGCGTTCTGTGAGTTCGAGCCCTGCAGAGCCTGCTTTGGATTCTGTGTCTCCCTCTCTCTGTGCCCCTTACCTGCTCATGCTCTGTCTCTCTCTGTCTCTCAAAAATGAGTAAATTAAAATAAAATACTAAAAAACAAATAAACATGTATTTCTTATTTAAAAAACAATAGTGTGGTTCCTGGGTGGCTCAGACAGTTGGGTGTCCGACTTCGGCTCAGGTCATGTTCTCGCAGTTCACGAGTTCAAGCCCCGTATCAAGCTCACTGCTGTCAGTGCAGGGGCTGCTTCGGATCCTCCGTCCTCCTCTCTCTGCTCCTCTCTCTCTCTCTTAAAAATAAATAAACATTAAAAACATTTTTAAAAATCCAGTAACTACCACTCACTTCCTGCTCTGTACCCATTCCACTTCGCAAATGCTTTCTCTCATTTCCCCAACAGCCTGGTAATTCAGGGTACAATTATTCGTGTCAAGGGAAGAGCCCCAATCTCAGAGAGGAAGGGGAGAAGGCACAGGGCTCCGGAAATGACGGCAGGGCGATGTTTGGGCGAGTACCCCAGGTGCTGGAGGCGAACAAGACGCGCGGGCCAGAGGGGGCCAGCGTCTTGCCCTGGCAGCTCCCACGGGACGGGTGCAGCCCCCTGGCGGCGGGCTCGGCACCCTGCCTAGCGGGGTCTCTGGCTCTGTGGGCGAGCGGGATGCGCAGCAGTCCTGCGCCAGGTGCCTGGGTACCAGCCGCACACGGCTCAGCGTGCGGGGTCAGAGCACGGGAGGGGGGCCCGGGGGCTGGCATTCTGAGCAAGGCCAGGCTCGGCCGCAAGGGAACCGCCTCTCCCAGCAATCTCGCATTTTAGAGCTGGAGGAGAGGCTGGGACAGGTCATTTGCTGACATTCCCACACATGATGCAGAAGGGTGAACATTCTAGTACATCTGCCTGATTCTGATACCGGTGCTCTTTTCACAGCCTCTGACTGATCTCGAATCCACCCCCGCCCCGGGCCTTTCACTCCGGCTTCACCTGCAGACACCGATGCTGCTCCGGGACAAGTAATTAATAGCACAGGACGCCATCCGTGCACATGGGTCGTTGGGCACACAGACAAGTGAAGAAGTGGGAACAATTTCTAGAAGTGGGATTTCTGGATCAAAGGCTTTTGTGATTGTGACAGATACTGCTGCACTGTCTTTCATAAAGGTTGTATCAATTTACTCAAAAAACTTAGGACGAGAGAACCGGGTCCCTCACACCTTTGAAAATGATGTTACCAGACTGTTCGGTCTTTGCCAACCTCATAGGAGAAAAAGAGAATCTCACTGTAGCTTTGATCTCTCTTATTCTAAGAGCTCACATCATGTCCCTAGTTGTTGATATTTCTGTTCCTCAAACTGTCTCATTCTGGGGGTGCCTGGGTGGCTCAGTCTCTCGAGAGTCTGATTTTTGGCTCAGGTCATGACCTCATGGTTCGTGAGTTCTAGCCCCACACCGGGCTTGCTATTGTCAGCACAGCGCTCGATTTCAGGTCCTCTTGTCTCCCTCTCTGTCTCCCTCTCTGTCTCCTTCGCTCCCACTTGTGCTTTCTCTCTCTCTCAAAACTAAAAATAAACATTAAAAAAACCTGTCACACGGGCGCCTGGGTGGCTCAGTCAGGTGAGTGTCCAACTTCAGCTCATGTCATGATCTCGCAGTTTGTGAATTTGAGCCCTGCATCAGGCTCTGTGCTGACAGCTCAGAGCCTGGAGCCTGCTTTGGATTCTGTGTCTCCCCCTCTCTCTGCCCCTCTCCCACTCGCACTGTCTTTCCCTCTCAAAAAAAAAATTAAAAAAACTGTCATATTCTTTGCTTCTTTTCCTATTATCTTTCTTCTTGATAACGTCTAAGAACTTTAGATGTGCATGTATGTATATTAAAAGTAATTTTTCTTTCAAAAATTAAAGTTTCTTTCAAAGATAAAGTTAGTTGTCTTCCTTATGGGAATTTTCCTATGTAGGCTGTTTTCACTTTTACTTAGCATTTTGCTGTGGCTTTAGATTTTTGCATCTTACTCAACAAAGGTCATCTCATCCTGAAATGACACATTTAAGAATCTCCAACATGTTCTTTTTTCTTGATGTATCTGGAAGTTACTAAGCTGTGGAATGTGAGATAGAAATGCTTTTCCCATGGGGTGGCTCAGTGAAGTGTCTGACTTCGGCTCAGGTCATGATCTCACGTTTGTGGGTTCGAGCCCCGCGTCGGGCTCTGTGCTGACAGCTCAGAGCCTGGAGCCTGCTTTGGATTCTGTGTCTCCCTCTCTCTCTGCCCCTCCCCCACTCACACTCCCTCTCTCAAAAATAAATAAACACTAAAAAAGAAAAAAGAAAAAGAAATGCTTTTCCTTTTCTTTCTTGTAGGCAGTTGTGTAGTTGTCCTAATGCCATCTATTGGAGAAATTGTATTTTCTACAGACCAATCATACATTCCGTTTTTCTGTGTGTAGGTCTGTTTCTGGAGTCTGTTTTATGTCACTGACAGGAGCAGATGCCAACTTCTTGACAGATGTTTTAGTAACTGGTAGAACTAATCTCACTTTATTACCCTTCTTCATCGATATATCTTCTGGCTGTTCTCATATGCTTGGTTTTCCGTAAGGACTTCAAAATAAGCTTGTTTCGTTCTTGAAAAAAAATCCAGTTACCATATCACAGAGATCATCTGAAATGTATAGAATAATTTAAGAAGAATTAATATCTCTATCAATTGAATTTTTTTTTTTTTTTTGGCAATTGCTCGGGTCAAAACCTTCGAGGGGTCATTTCTGATGCATGCCTGTCTCTCCCACGGCCTCCGTCGGATCCGTCGGAAAATCCTGGCAGCGGTCCTTGGATATATATCCAGGAACTGAGCACCGCTCACACACTGCCTGCCAGTTCATGCCTTCGCCATTTTCCACTCCTGTTTCTGCATAGTTTCCGAACTGGTCTCCCCGCCTTCCTTCTTGCTTCCGTCTCTTCTCAGCCCAGAAGCCAGAACGAATCATTGAAACATAAGTCGGATGGCTCCACTCTTCTGCTCAAAACCCTCTGCGTGTCGGTGGAATACTATTTAGCCATGATAAAGGGAATCCTGCCATTTGCCGACTACATGGATGGACCCGGACAGAGGACATTCCATGAAGTGAGAGAATTCAGTCGGAGAAAAGAAGTGCTGTATGATTCACTGGTAGGTGGAATCTACAAGAGCCGACCTCACAGAAACGGGAAGTAGACCAGTGGTTACCAGTAACTGGTGGTTATGGGGGGTGGCGGGGGGTGGCGGGGAGGTGCTGGTCAGAGGGTAACAAACTTCCAGCTAGAAGATGAGCAGGTTCTGGGGATCTGAGGTCCAGTCTGGTGACTGTGGTTAACAGTGCCGTTTTATATACTTGAAGGTTGCTAAGCAAGTAGATGCTGAATGTTCTCCCCTCGCACACAGAACTACTTATGTGAGTCGGTGGAGGTGCTAACTGATCACACCGTCGTAATCCTTTTGCAATGGGTAAGTGTATGAGATGATCATGTTGTATCTTTAAAGTCCCACAATGTTATATGTCAATTATATCTCAAAAAAGCTGGGGGGAAACCCCCTCTGGAAGCTTTCTACCTCACTCAAAGCAAAACACAAACAAAAACTGAAAACCAAAACCAGACTCGGAGCGCAGATCTGAAGGTGGATGAGTTAACCGTGTGATCATTTGAGGGAAAAACGCCCAGGCAGCGCCAAGAGCCAGAGCAAAGGGCCTGAGGCAGGAACATGGCGGACAGCCTTGGAGCTGAGGTTATGACAGCAGCAGGCCGCGGACCAGGGTTTGTGGGCCAGTCTAAGTTACAAATTATCCAAAGCAGTCACTTGCCTGGGGTGGGACCCGGGGTTGCAGGGGTGTGGCAGGGACAATGAACTTTTACATTAAAAGCCTTGTGGAACTATTTGACTTCTCAAAGCATATGTATGAGTTTGATTAAAAAATAAAAAAATTAATAAAGGATTTAAAAACACTGACATACAAAAGAAAAATATAGAAACGGAGGAAAAATCTTAACAGATGGCACTTGTCAGCACATAGTGGGAGGTGAGTTTTTCTCTTAGCAGATGGATGGACGTTCTTATAACAAACTCCATGATTTCTCAGTCGTCATGATTTTAAATAACACCCGTCGATTTAAATTTTTATCTTTGAGTAGCCCCTGGAAGGTAAGGAATATTTTGCCAGCGTGCTCCAGCATTTAGCGAGCGGCAGGGCAAACTGACAAATTCTCTAGATTTTTGATCTTCAGAGAAATAGAAATGAAGAAGGAGAGAAAGGCTTCAACGGTTTTTAATCTCTTTCACTTTCGTGTTTAAAAAAAATCGTATTCTTGGGGAGAGTTTGAAACAGGTGTGATTTGTAAGGATACAAAACAGGTTGTGCAGAGAATGTAGGAACTGAGAAAGTGCCTCCCCTAAGACGTCAGAGGGATTGACATTTCCCAGGACATGGGCTCCAAACCCTAGCATGTTCCTTCACAAACAAGGTGGGTGGTCAGTGCCTCAGAGCACCCACTACCCTCCGGAAAAACTCTGAGTCTCACCTGGCACCCGGGTGGGAGAAACGCAGTGCGGGAGCTCAGGGGAGTGCATGGTCACACTTTTCCTGTAATTGCACACATTAAATCTCCTCACCTTTCTCTACTCCAAAAACTGTCATCGTAGGAGAATTTTTAAGGTTAATTTCGAGCCACTTAATTACGAAAAACGTTTTCATTTGTGTTTTTTTTTCCCTTGTGAAGTTTCCTTCAAATATATATTTTTTTAATTTAAAAATTGTTGATGTTTTATTTATTTATTTTTGAGAGAGAGAGCGAGCACAAGTGGGTGAGGGACAGAGAGAGAGGCAGAATCTGAAGCAGGCTCTGGATCATGGATGGAGTGGGGCTCGGACCCACGAACTGTGAGATCATGACCTGAGCTGAAGTTGGACGCTTAACAGACTGAGCTACCAGGTGTCCATATATATATATTTTAAAGTTTATCTATTTTGAAAGACAGGGAGAGAGTGGGGGAGGGGTAGAGAGAGAGGGAGAGCAAGAATCCCAGGCAGGCTTGGTGCTGTCAGAGCAGAGCCTGAAGCGGGACTTGAACTCACCAACTGTGACATCATGACCTGAGCCGAAACCAAGAGTCAGATTCTTAACTGACTGAGGCCCCCAGGCGCCCCAGTAGTCTCCTTTTATAAACTGCATTCTCTAAGCAGGGTCCAGGCTCTGAGCTGTCAGCACACAGCCTGATGGGGGACTCGAACCCACAAACCATGAGATCACAACCTGAGCTGAAACTAAGAGTCAATCACTCCACCGACTGAGTCACTCAGGCACCCCTACGACAATTTATTTTATTTTATTTCATTTCATTTCATTTCATTTTATTCTATTTATTTTTGAGAGACAGAGAGAGACAGCGCAAGCAGGGGAGGGTCGGAGAGAGAGAGGGAGATACAGAATCCGAAGCAGGCTCCAGGCTCTGAACTGTCAGCACAGAGCCTGACTCGGGGCTCAAACCCACGAGCCATGAGATCATGACCTGAACTGAAGCTGGACACTTACCCGACTGAGCCACCCAGGCGCCCCCGAAATTTATTTTAGATGCTGTAGATGTATACAGGAAGCCCAGGAAGAACATGATTATTCCTCTAGAGGTGGCGGGAAGATTAGAACTAGTTTTCTTATGTTCGGTTCTTACCAGTGAGAAAGGACAGCTGTTTACCGTGGTGCAGGCACTCGCTCTCACAGGGGCTCCTCAGTCTTCTAGCAAGTTCTTCAGCGCCAACGCTGTCACGCAGATGGTCGCCGCGGTCGCACTGAGCCAGCATCGCCGACAGCGTGGCATCACTAGGCCGGACACCTGAAAATAACGCCACACTGTGTGTCAGTGAAACTTGAGTTGAAAAAAAATCCCGTCACGAGTTTTCAACAAGACCTTTGAACGCTTAAGAGACAGATCAGCATTAAGCCTCTAAAGGACCCGGCCCTAGAGCTCCCGACCACGGGGACCCCCGGACCGGTCTCAGGGCTTGAGCGACTGGCGTGCACCATAGGAAACATATGTTTGGATCTGAAAATGGGTTTTGGTTTTAAAAAGATTTGCTGATATTATAGGCGAGTGCTGCACATGTCTCCCCCAGGTTCCCTAGGGATAACATCTTACTTTATGACTTCCTCCATAATAAGTCTTCATATAAAATCTGTCCCATATTTTGGATGCGCTGATCAGTGACTTTCACACTTTTTTCGCTGTGACTCGCTTTAAGAAATATATTTTACGTGGTACCCACACATACCTGCCCCAAACGCAATCAACTGTCACATGCGCTCAAATACCCTTATTTATCCACACACACTGGTGTTTTCTGTTGCATTCTCTTCCCTTCTATTCCATTAGGGAAATGGCTGGTAAAGATCTTCAATCAGTTTCTTCACCAAATGGATTGCAAACTGCAGTTTGAAAAACACCTTAGGTCACAAAATTCCTTACTTTTTTGTCACCTAACTGGAAACTCTGAAATTTAGAGTGTTTATTATTATTAATATTATTATTATTACCAGATAACGCCTGTTTTTTCTGTTTTTACTCTGTGGAATATTCGATAACAAAATGAATCTTTTATTACGCATCATGATTTTAAAGTTTATTGTTGTTGTTGTTAATTTTTAAGTAGGCTTTGTGCCCAGTGCAGAGCCTAACGTGGGGATCAAACTCACGACCCCAAGATCAAGACCTGAGCTGAGATCAAGAGTCAGACGCTTAACCAACTGAGCTACCCAGGCGCCCCCTAAATTTATTATTTTTAAAGCTATCGCAGACAGCCCTCTGGAGATGCTGACCAATTCCTTGTCATACACGGTCTCTTCTGAAACAAGGTCCAGGGAGGCCCATGCACAGCATCAGGCAGAACCTCCTGGAAAGCTCGAATCACCCAGCTAACCTAAAATGGGGTGGGGAGACGGTCTGCGAGGAAATAATGTGGAGACAGATCCTAATGTTACAATCAAAACAAGAGAAAACCCAACAACGCAAATTTAGTACCGAGTTCATTCCACAGGATATTTATTTATACAGATTTGCCAGCGCGCCCTTTGGAAGCTGTACTTGTCTTCATCTGCAACTTTAATGTCAATTATTTTACTTTTTGAGACGTTCTATCTAGCTCTTTCAAATCTGCTTGACGAGTCTTAACAGTTTCTTGTTCCTTATTTAATTCCTCCTGACACGTAAGAGTCTCTCTCCGATCTTCGAAGTGCTCATTCCCCCCAATTCCCTGCTGTCACAATGTCCCACTTCCGTGAGCAGTGGCTTTTGACTGTGCGTGTACATTTCAAGCACTCTAGGGGTGGGGCTTCTTTGGAGGTCTCTTGACTGTGGGTGCTTCGAGGGCCAATTTGTGATCATTTCTACCAGCTGCCCAGAGGCTCTACCCAATTGGTAACACTTTTTACTTTTTAAAAAGTTTATTTATTTTTAAAAGGGAGAGAGAGACAGAGACAGAGTGTGAGTGGGGGAGGGTCAGAGAGAGAGGGAGACACAGAAACTGAAGCAGACTCCAGGCTCTGAGCTGTCAGCATAGAGCCCAAAGTGGGGCTTGAACTCACGAACCATGAGATCATGACCTGGGCTGAAGTTGGATGCTTAACTGACTGAGCCACCCAGGTATGCCTAATATTTTTTTTTAAGATTTTATTTTTTAAGCAATCTTTTCACCCAACACAGGGCTTAAACGCATAACCCTGAGATCAAGAGTCACATGCTCTACTAAGCCAGCCAGGTGCCCCAACTGGTACCACTTTAAAATGCTAGGTTGAGGTTTTTTTAGATTGCTCAAATGGGGAAGAATTTGGGCTGAAATCCAAGTGAGAGGAAACCTATAAGTCATCAGGAGAGTTACATGCATGCATGTTTACATTTTACCCTTGCACCTAGGACCAAAGTTCAAGATGGGAACTTTCCCTCAGGGTCCCCCCTGGGCGGATGGGTCCCAGCCTCAGGCATGCTGTGCCTGTGTGTGTGCGCATGTGTGTGTGCGTGAGTGTGTGTGTGTGTGTGAGAGAGAGAGAGAGAGAGAGAGAGAGAGAGAGAGAGCGAGCGCGAGCGCGTGCCCGCGACCCTTCTTACCCTGGGTTGACCTCAGACTTCACGTGTCTTCTAGGCCCCCTGACCCTTTAACAACGAAAGCTCTTCTTAACCTCAAGTTTCCATCTTCATTTATTGGACTCTGGGTCTTCCTTACCTTCTTGTCAGCTCATTACAGAACTTTTTCTTGTGCTCGCATCGGCAGCACATATACTAAAATGTTTTCTTAACCCAGCATTTTAAACAGTATCTGGTAGGGGGGCACACCTTACACCCTAAGTCTGTGCAAATTTGTCAAATCAACCATTCTCTGAATTGATCTGAAATAAAACACACAGAAAAACGAGTGTGTAATTCAGGTTTTATTGCTTATCAATCATGTCATTCCATACAGTTGTAGGTAAACAGACTGAGAAAATATACTGGGGATGCTCAACAGATGATGGCCGCACAGATGAGGAAGTTCAAGTGTTTCCCAGAGGGTAGTAAGAGGCACCGCTGCCACCATCGCCCCCCCACATTTGTACAGTTCATATAAAAAGAGTAAAAATAGTTCATTGGCATTTAACTAGCATTATTCTTTGTCATCTAGGAGCCACAACGTGAGCCTGAACGATGTCAGAGTCTTCGCAGCAAAACAGTTTGTCCCACGGGCAGATGGAGCTGTTTCAGCTTCTTTCGAGACAAGCACGCGAGTCGACCCAGCCACGACCACGCACACAGGCCCCGAAACGGAAGCTGGCACGTCCCAGGGTCCTGCCCGTGGGCTCGAACTCTGCTGTGTCTATTACTTCGAGACAGAAGATGTGATTCGGCTTCTGGAAATCAGATCGCACTTCTTCACCGAGACTGCGCAGCATTTACTTTGTAGGTCGAAGGACGGAACAGAGCCTGACGTCAGCCCGGGGACAGCCAGGGACACAACTCAAACTGCTCTTCCGCTGAGGACACGTCTTTGCAAGTTAATTATTCTTTAGAAATTCAGACGCAGGCCGCACGGGTGTAACTTGAGGAAGCGACCATCTGCCGTTGCAGCTACAGCAGCGTTCGTAGGGTTTTAAATCCGGGGAGCAAAGGCGGCCCCTGGGAGTCCCACGCACACATCGGTAACTTCCTGTGTCCACTACACTGATACTTTCCCTACTTGTGATTTTAAAAAATAATTGAGCGTGTGCTATGATTCGGCATTTAAAAACTTCTATGTCTCTTATGATACAGATGCCGAGGCTGAGGAATACACGGAGATACTTGCAAAGAGACAAGACTTGCAATGTGGTTTTATGTTTAACCCCTTCGAAGACTTCAGTTACCAGACCACTAAAAACGCACAGTCGCAGATAAATAGACATTTATTAAAACCACTGTCTCTGACAACACAAAAATTAAATATTAAGGCATCTTTTACTCCCGCCTTGGTATATCCAGCAAAGCGAAACGTTTTAAATGGGAACCAGCACTTCTGGTCAAATGCTTTCGAATGTATTTGGCAGATTTGTTTTTATACTCTCCTATTCCACACACCACCGAAACCTCCCGTGATCAAACATCATGACCCAAATCAAGAGGAAAGTAGAAAACAGATACTCGTTTCCTAAAAGGAAGCAGTTCACCCTTGAAAAATAAGAAGAAACAAAGATATTATGCATAAAGTTCAAATACTAGTATTTAAATTTCCCCGAAGCAACTTATGCTTCGGTCATTAAGGGAAAGAAGAGATACAGACTTTATTGGGACGAGAAGTCTATCGACACGGACCATGCTGCAGAAAAATGTTGCCTCAGAATTCTGCTTCAAAGGGGCTTCCTACTCCTTTAAAAAATATCATATCCACTAGAATAAGACCATGTAAATTCACATTGATTACTTCCCATTTTGTCTATTTATGAAACTCAACCATCTTTATGAAGGATACTAAACGCTAGCATTATACCTTTTATTAAGGCAAGTTTGTGAAAATAATTTCATACAACCAGATCTCTCCATGAACTTTCAAGTTAAAACACTTTTTTTTTTCCCCACATACGAAACATACAAAAAAATTCTGGTTTATAAAAAGCCACCTCAATACCGGAAAAGAGTAATGAAGGATTTTGAACCTAGTTTACTTTTTAAAGGACGCTCTTCCTTGTCTCCCAATTCCAAGCACTATTCATCGTCTTTAGAGCCAGTTTTGCTTAACTATAAAAAAAGATAAAAGACATAGTCAGCAAGGTGAAGCTTTCATGTTATCTGAGTTCATTACTTCCACTTAGCATCAGAAATAAGTAGTTATAGTTGATAGAACACCACGCAGCAAGATTCATGTAACTACACCACCTACAGGTTTCACCGGACTTAACTAGTTTGCATCTTAAGGCTCAGCTACTTCAAATAGGATTCATTAAAAATATAAACTCAATAGATCACGGGCGGGGGGGAATCCCTCAAAGTTTGCCAAGAAATAAGCTGGAACCAAAAAGGTGCCATTTATAAAACAAACGATATTTTATTTTTGTTTTCTATCACAAATAATAAACTTAAGAACTTTTTAATTGTGGCAAAAATCTCCCACATAAATTAAGTACAGTTCCAAAAATGTGATAAAAATCTTAAATTGCAAGTCTCTTCTGATAACAATCTAAGGAAATTAGCGAGGAGCAGGAGGAGTCCCCAAAGAACACACAGAATAAAGGCCCAGCCCCTAAGAAATCCCCATTGAACCCAAAGCCCGAGAACCGCCAAGAACGTGAGAGGCTGGGAATGGCAGAAACTGCTAAGGGAGGCCGTTCTCCAGCATTCTGGCCCCAGCTCTTCTTCCCACTCTGAGGATCTTAAAGAGCTTGTTTTTAATGTCGGTTACACCTACTGCGTTTGAAATTAAAACTGAGAAGTTTAATTCATGTTAAAAATAACAAGAAACCCATCACATGATAACTGAGTAACATTTCTTAAATGAAAACCTGCGTTTTCTAAATCAAACTAATACAACTAAAGGTGAAGAATAGTGTTGTTTTGCATTTTTGTGAGTTTCCTTATGACTGAGCCCAACGGAAGGCAGCTGGGGCCTCACGTGTCTGCGGCTGCGGAGCGGCAGGCATAACGGGAACCGGCCAACGAGAACGCAGCAACAAGTGTTAAGAACAAACTGACTTAATGTAAAAATGCACACATACTTAGCTTCCACACCTACTGACTGCCTTGGAGAATTCTGGAAAAAACAAGACTCTGGAGGTGCACATTCTATCAGTGTTCTAAGAGTATTAGTGATGGCATGATCACTTCCCGCAGCCTCCGCTCACCACCACCGTCCACTTGTGAGAGAATGCGGAGAAAGTGCAAACAGCACTTTAATGTTAGGATACAAATAGTTATGACCTTGCAGACCCCCAGAGGGCTTCCAGGACTTCCCAGGGGCCCAAAGATCAAACTTGGAAATGACTATTTTCCAACATCTGGGCTAACGGCTTCTGAGTCCAAACCACGCCTAGGTAGGAACCTCCCTCTTAAAATAACTTCGGCCTGGCTCCCAGGGTAACTGGATTATTTAAATCTTCATTTCTTTTACGTTTCTTGAAATTCTAATTTATATTAATAAGGATTCTCTGGAAAATAAACGCCGCAATTTCTGGAGCTAGGGAAAGACGGGTACTATCACCTTCAGATTAATCGGACAATTTTCTCTTCCCAATTTCCAGGGGGATGTGCTGCCTAAAAAGAGGCACTCCCATTCTGAATTAGGAAGCGGCTCATTCTGAGGCATGAAGCATTCTGTGGAGGGAAATAACCGAGCTGGAGAGGCCCCTACAAGCCCACCTAGGACAACAAGCAGGACCCAGGGGCATCGGTGCAGGGGGCTGGGGCAGTGAGAGAAGGCTGGAGAAGCTGTTCCCATACAGGTGTCTCATGTACCGTCAGCCTCTTGCCCAGAAAGGGGACGAGACATACTGCTTCTTTATTCCAATTGCAGCTCATGGTTCCCTACTCCCGGGGACTATTTTTGTACTAGATTCTAGATGCACGAAGATTATTTTCAACAGTTCCTATAGACAAGGTTTCCCATGGCCAGGCAGCTGATTTTCACATCAACTTCAAGAATATGCTGCTTGTAAATTACGTGTATTTGTAGGTCCTCACTAAAATCCTCGTCTTCAACTACCCTTGGATCATAGTAATCACGTCACCCAGCAGCAGTGGCTCTATTGACACGCAAAACTCATTTCATGAAGTCCTACAGAGAGAATTAACTTACTGTGTCAAGTATCACTTTATTTGAAACTAAGAATAACTCAAGAAAAAACATGGAGAGAAGTTGGCAAAAAACTTCAAGGTGAAAAGTGAACGATTTTAAACAAGAAAAACGGAAAATTCTTCTTGACCATGATGGGAAAATCCATCTATCATCTGCCCCCTCTTCCCCCAAAACAAACCCAAAGAACCCCAAGAAACTAATTTTATTAAGAAATCAAAGCATTCCTTTCTGGGACTGGTTTCTTCAGTTTCCGTACCTGCTCCCGCTAATTCGGAGTCACAGTGAGGCACATTTGTCCTTCAGAGGCACTTATGTAATCAGTCATACTTTACCATACTTATAACTTAGTTCTACACGTTTTCCATTATTTAAAAAAAGAAAATCTAAAAGTGAAGGTGTAGGAAAGAAAAGAATGTGAAGGATATTTCAAAAATACTTACGTGCTGAAGTAAAAATGGAAACAGCCATCCCAGTAGGATTCAAAGGTGAAGGGGGGGAAAGAAAGGAAGATATGAGTTTCGTTATTGGACGGCATAATTGTAACAACTGAGGCTTAGATTATATGTGTTATATACCTTCACCACATCCACCCAGTTCCATCCTCGAGGAAGCTGTCCTTTGTGATCTAGAAGATAAAATAGGAACTTTACTTCCAAGACCAAGCAGTAATTTTTAAATTAATTACTATTTTAATAAATAAGCTTTTACATACTATCCTATGCAACAGATTAAAATTTAAATCACATATTATTAAGTTAGAAAGCTTGCTGGTGTATCATCACTGTGAACTGGAGGCACAGTTCTCCCGGGGATGCTGGCAAAGGACTTCGGGAGTAGCCCCTTTTCACATGTACCCTATTTTCATTCAAGACAAGTCCTGATATTAAGGGGAAAAAATATGGAGGTGAGTTGGAAACGCCAAAAAGAGGAGCTGATCAATTTATTAGTTTCATGCACTTGTACAATTTTATTTGCTTTCGATCCGATCGCTGCTTATTTAAGTAAGAAGCTGTGTTACTCTACTGCTTCGGGAGTGTTTCACACTAGGAAGTGATGCTCAAGACACGAGACCTTGTACACAAATGTCTGGCCTCAAGACTAAGAGGAGGCCCGGCCAACTTATTCATTAACTTTTGTGGTCTGAGTAAATACGCATTATTTAAGCTAACATTGTTTAATCTGACAGGCCTTTCATCTATTGGGAGTGCTTGAAAACACGCTCAAACTTTATGTATAGTGTACAAAGTGATTTCTTTCTTGTGATAGAATATTTAAACTTGAAGAACAGTTAAATAAATACAATATAAAAATGTTTTAATTTAATATGGCGTGATTTCCTTTATGCTTGATGTATCTATATATATCTCATTTTATTGAGTCTTCCAAGTATGCATTCAAAGCCAGTATGTTAATTTCACACACAGGAAACAGACACTAACCTCATGATGCTTACAGGATAGACGCAACATTAGCAGCGCTCATTGTTAGATCCGAATGCGTCTTTCCTCCTTCACGCCTAAGAATCTCATCCCACTGTTTACTGCTTATGAGGGGCCTGGGGGCCAGGCACCAATGTGGGTAACTAAAATGTACCCACAGCGCCATGACTGTCCTACTCAAGTTTTACTTAGAATCCAGGTTATAAACTCCTATACCATAACTACAGAAAGATAATGCCTTTTGGGTGGACATCAAAAAGATGGAGGTAGGGAACTAATGAAAGGAATGCTCATAGGTCATTATGGACGGAAGCAATAGGCAATGAACCGACAGAAATGCTACTGCTTAAAAAGGAGAGTAGCTAAAATGCCAGAGAACAGATTACAATGGCTAACAATTCACTGCTTCAGGGGTTCATGCTTTAATTCTGCTTTCACATTAGGTATAATGGATTCCCAGATTTTTTATTCCACATACCAGTACAACTTCAAAAATGGATTTTGAGGGCCAACACGGGGTTGTGATCTTTTCACTCTGTCACACAGGATGTTAAACAAAGCATCGATAACCAAAAACTGCCATCAGTTTGTAAAAGAAAGGGCATTACTTTAAACATCCTCACCGAAGTACAAAGGTCAGTTCCTCTCCTGAAGGGCAACCTGTAGCCTTCCATCAATAACACACACACACACACACACACACACACACACACACACACACACGGACACACTTGTGTATATGTATATGGTTTATATGCACCCATGGTAATGTTCTCATTGTTCTTAACTGGAAAACAGTTTACAGACTGCTATCAATTTACAAACTTTCAGGTTAAATAATGACATCAACTATTATTGTTGGTATGGGCTGGAATTTAGAACTCTCTTCCAAAGGTGCATACAAAGTGACCCTGGCTTAGGAGACACAGGAATTATGTTCCTAAATCTTCTGGTAGTTGTATAAGTGAATCAAGTACAGACAAAAGCACTAAACTATTTATTGCGTGAAGATTGAACGGTTTACCAGACTTCATCTCAAACGAAAGCTGGAGTTCAAAATGATTTGAGTATCTCCCCTAGAGAGAAGCAAATAGGACAATCCTGACACGTGAAGAAGGGCACACGTGGGACACACGTGAGTAGCTCTTCTGCGGTCTCTGGGTCTCAACACTCGTTTGTAGTGATTTTGCCTCTCGGTCACCTTCTCCTCACACAGTTCTGTCTGGTGGCAAAGTAAATATTTCCAATATACATCTGCGACCCAAGACAGTGTCTGATCCAATGTTCCAAGAAGGAAGAGTAGAGAACTTCTCTTCTAAATCTAAATATACGGATGAAGCACTCATATCATATTAAAAAGCAACCCATTTATCTGCATATTTAAAGAAAAAAAAAACAACACAAACCTGTTTTATCTGCCAGCTTACGTTTCTGAGCTTTGGAAAGTTGTTCTTTTTTGTCTTTTTTCTTACTTGAAGGCGCTGTGTTAGGAGTTTCAACCGAGATGATACTGCTTATGGGTATCTAGAAAAAAATAATTATGATACCAGTGCCTTAAAACTTATTGAGTTACACTAAATATGGCCACATCCACAAATGAGTTGACAATTTTTAGGTTTATGAAGTAAAAGAATCCTATGTTATAATATTCGTTTATTAGGTCAGGTGTCATTAGCACCTTGACTTCACGCTTCTAAAAGTTCACGTAGAAGGATTTCTATACCATCAGTTATCATAACCAGGTCCCCGAGAAACAAGATCTGACACCAGGATTACGCTGAAGCTCTAAAGTGCCAAGGTAATTGCACAATTCAGTTGATTTGCTTTATTTGGAAATTTAAATCGGTCTTTAGGAAAATCACAGGTGCCTACCCAGAAAAACCCTGATTCCCTGAAGAAAGGAAGAAAAATACTTTAACTTGGACTCACGCAGTCAGAGCCTGAGCCACCAAATCTAAAATGCTTCCCAGGGGCCGCGAGTGTTGCACGTGGATCACTCACCTGGTCCTCACTGCAACCTTACGAGGTAGAGGCCACCGTAATCCCCACTTTAATGGGGAACAAACTGAGCCTAGTCAGGTTTGGACATCTGTCCCCTTCTGTCCCCCAAGAGAAGTCACAGAGCGAGGAGGCAGGGAGGGTTTTCCGGGCGTGGTCCGGGCCACAGGCCCTGAGCTCTGCTGCCACCTGCCATGGCCTCTCTAGCGGCTGTTCTTCCGTGTCCTGGTGTCCTGCCAGGAATGTGGAAGCCAGAACTGCTCAAGCAGAAGACCCGGCCTTTGCCGTCAAGCAGCTTCCGGCTTGGCTCACAAGGCCCGACTGACCCTGACTGCTTTCAGCACGTGACTTGGTGCAAAGGGGTCTAGTCCGTAGATGCCTGAGGTCATAGAAGCTGATTGCTTCCTAACATACTTTAGAAATACAATAACTTTCTTCCTATTTAATGACTCTCTTTAAGCTTGCACCAGCTCCAAAGTGAACTGCGGCAAGACTATCTACAACTAAATGTGCCTCATGAAGAAAGTAATTTCATACGGATCTTAGCGCTCCCTAAGAGATCCTCTATCTAGGCTTTATGAAGGCATGAAATACAATTAAAAAAAAATACTTGGTTCAATAATATCTCATTTTTTAAAATAACATTTCTTTTTTTTTAAGTTTATTTATTTAGTTTTTGAGAGAGAGAGAGAGAGAGAGAGAGAGAGAATGCAGAAGGGGCAGAGAGAGAAGGAGACAGAATTTCAAGCAGTCTGTAATGTCAGTGCAGAGCCAGATGCGCGGCTCGAGCTCACAGACTTCGAGATCATGACCTGAGCCAAAGAGTCGGACGCTTAACTGACTGAGCCACCCAGGTGCCCCAACAGTATCTGTTTGGGCAGGCACATGTGTATTCTAGTCTTATATGAAGGGTCAGATCTAGAAGATATAATTTCATTTTTGAAGTTAAATAGATACCAAGAAATCTAAAATTCATTATTCTTATTTAACTCAGATATAACTCATTTTAAATCTAACACAAAATCGGGGCACCTGGGGGGCTCAGTCAGTTTAGTGGCTGACTTTGAGTTTGAGTCTCGCGTCGGGCCCTGTGCTGACAGCTCAGAGTCTGGAGCCTGCTTCTGATTCTGTGTCTCCTCTTTCTCTCTGCCCCTCCCCAGCTTGCACTCTGTCTCTGTCTCTCTCAAAGATAAATAAAACGTTAAAAAAAAAGTTTTTTTAAATCTAACACAAAAATCTCCAATTAAAAAAAAATAACTAGTAAAGATCAATTCGTGGCGGAGTGGGACCAAAATAACAAAATAAAACCTGGTTCAAACCAATCGCAAGCTCACCGTGGAGGTAACGGGCTGGTGATTCTCCATGAACTGCTCCTTGTTGTCCTTGGCGTATTCAAACAGCGTGTAGGTCATGGCGGTCCCGAGATTAACTTCCACGGCTTCCTGTAACTTGGCTACTATGCTCTGCTTTACGGCTGATGATCTACAACGCACAAGAAATATACCGCTAAGAAAAACGTAAGGGGGAGTGTTGCAAAAAAATCAATGAAAACAAAACACTACTCACATGGTGTTGTTAAAAAAAGCGTTCATAGATATGATTGGAGGTGTTTGGGGATAGGTTTCTGTCCAGGAAATCTCTATTAAGAAGGCTTTGGGGTCGCCATTTTCACCTATCTGAAGAAAAGGGAAATCTTAGGCTTGGAAAAAAGTAATATGACTTTTAAAATGATGAATTATTGCCAATGCTCACAATCAAGTCAGAAATGCAGTATTTTGAAAAGCTCAGGAGTATGGGCTAAGACTTGGAGGGGCTGAGGGCCATGTAAATAGAGACTGACTTTCGGTGTTCATGGCCTGTCTCTCCAAACAGTCCTTCAGTTGTCTCCAGTACCAAGACTGTCTTATATAATTTTTTTTTCTCATCAGAACTTTTTGAAGACAGAGACATCAACTGTGGGGGACGGGAAGAGAAGGGACAAAAATAATAAAGCAACTTGAGACACCTCATCTTTGTCTTGAGTTTTCTAATTGCTAAATCATAAGAGGTGTTAAGAACAAGTAAACTGATACACGTTAGCACAATTCCAAGAGAACAGAAAACGAAGTGTAAAACTTAGAGGAAAAAAGGCAAAGAGATAAGGCTCAGGGACGCCTCAGGCACGAGGAGAACGTTCAAGATCTACTCTCTTAGCAACATTCAAATACGCAAAGTGATACTATTAGCTAAAGTCACCACGGTGTACATTACATCTCCCTTACTTTTTTTTTTATGTCTTGAAGTTTGTAACTTTTGACCCCCCTTCACCTGAATAATTTAAAGACGTCTTTTCTATTTCTTTTGCTCTCTCCAAATTTTTATTTGGAAAAAATTTAACCTCGCAGAGAAGCCAGGATAAAACAACGAACACTCACTGACATGTACCTCATTCACCAAATACTTCTGCTTTCATCCATTTCTCTTCCTTCCTTTCCACTGCAGAATCAACCCCTACCCCAATCGGGGGGACTCTTTTTCCTTTGTTTTTTGTTGAACTATTTGAAAGGAAGACGTGATAAAACATCCTTAAATATTTATTGGGTAGAGTATCCTAAAAATAAAGACATTTTCCTTTATAACCACACTACCGTTATCACACCCAAGAAATCCAACATTGATACAGAGATATTATCTAATTCGTAATCCATCTAACAAGTTCCCCAATCATCTCTAAAGTGTCCTTTAATAAACCACCTCCTCAACCCACAAATCCATAATCCACTAAGGATCATGGATTACATTTGGCTGCCAAATTTCATATTCTGCTTTAATTTAGAACAGTCCCCAGCCATCCTGCCTGCCTGTTAGGTATCTTTCATGACAGAAAGAATCTAGGCCAGTTTGCTTGTAGAAGGTCTCCAGATCAGGACTGATTGTTTCCTGTATTCCCGGTCAGATTAAATATTTTGGTAAGGATACTAGGCAGGTGCTGTGGTATATTCCCATAGGATCAAATAGGGAGGCACATAAGATCTTCTGGAATCATCATTGGTGATACTAAGCTTGATCACTTGGTTAAGGTGACAATTCTCCAAATCTCTTCAATGTAAAGGTATCTTTTCCATTTTGTAATAAGAAGTAATCTGTGCAGTAACACTATAACCATGTGAATGCACTGTTTCTCAACATCTCTTCACCCAAAGGTTTTAGCATCCATTAATGATCCTTGCCTGAAACCATCATATGCTGGCAGCTGTAAAATGGTGATTTTTAAAAAATTTATTTACTTATTTATTTGAGAGAGAGAGAGAGAGAGAGAGAGAGAGAGAGAGAGAGAGAGAGAGAGAGAGAGAGAGAGAAAGAGAATCCTAAGCAGGCTCCAGGCTCAGCGCTGAGCCCCACACAGAGCTCGATCTCACAACCCCGGGATCATGACCTGAGTTGAAATCAAGAGTTGGACACTCAACCAACTAAGCCAGCCAGGTGTCCCAAAATGGTGATTTTCTAATAAAACTATGGAATAACTCACAAATCAGCATCTTGCACAAAGCTATGCTAATTTCCACTGTAATATTTTTAGTCTTTATGGTAGGGGTTTTAAAATATTTATATTTAGACAATAGCAACAGATTAAAAAAATTTTCATCCCAAATTGTTATTTGTTTCACCTTTACTCTCTGACCACTAATTTTTTATTCCTTTCCCTCACCCTCAATCACAAGATACATGGATATAAGGTGAGGCTTAGAAATTATGTCAAATAAACTTAGGGCTCTGGTGATAGTCGCCTGTGTAAGTTGATTATTTAATTGGTTTATGCTTGTGTTTCCAACGCAGAGATGATGAAAAAGTGATAAAAATTACTTGCTTTATGCACTAAGTCCTTCTTCAAGGTGCATGTAAACAAAGTGCCACAGGCCTCCTGCAGTGCTGGGTACAGAAGATACAGAGAGACAAGACCATGCCCGTCTTGAAGGGGGGCAGACGCTTAGGTAACTCACCAAACTGCACCACGATCAAACATTTAAAGGGGACGCAATGGAGCATGACAAGGCGGGATGGCCAGGTCGGCTCTGGACTCGAGGGAGAGCCGGGAGACCTGGCCCAAATCCACCACAGAGGAGCCCGAGACAGGGGTTAAAGGAGGAGTAAGCTGGGTGAGGGATGCGAGGTGAGGGGATGAGCAGATGACGGGTCTATGCGCACAGTATTAAAAACGCAGGGAAATGCGCCACAGGTTCCTATGGTGGCTAATGGATCGCGGTGGCTGGGACAATCTGGAGAGGCCGTGTGAGACACACGGAAGGGCCTGGAGTGTCAGGCTAAGAACGTAATCCTTATTCCATCGGCAGGAGACACCCAGGGAGAAACCTTTTTAAGAGAAGGAGGGGGGTAACTAATGACACGTCTGGGAGAGCTGGCTAGTGGGTGGTCTGTGAAGGGACTGGGGGGAGGGGAGGTGCCTCTAGGGGAGAACGCTCAGCAGGCTACTCAACCCGTCCGCACCAGCACGGAGCGAGGGCCTGACTACGACCCCGGCCAGGACGGTGCCCTGGTCCTCCAACTCTCAAAACAGACAAGGCTTCTGAACCTCACTTTTCCTTCCCGTTAAATCCATCCTGCAGTCACAGCGCAGTGTCCGTCCTATGGGACACACACGTGTCCTACTGCATTCCAAACACTGTGCTCAACAAGGGTCTGCTGTTAAGACAGATGGTTAGGGAAGGAGCGGTCTCCCGTGTGCTCAGGGGAGCGTGGCCGTTACTGGGGAAGCCCGGGGAGGTGGCTGGATTCAAATCGAAGGGTCTAGGACGTAACCCCAGTGTTAATCCTGGCTATTCAAAGTCTTCTCGTTGTCCTGTCCATGGAGTGGTGTGAGGGTTATTGAGCTCGAAAGGGAATCAAGAGGAATGGAGCAGAGGGGAGAATATCTAAAGTAATTACAAATAATTTATTTCCTGTGATGCCTATAACTATGTATTTATCATGTAACTTACTTTAGATGGTGACATAAGTGTAAGTCTTTTACAAAAAAAACCTTTCTCCTATTACTACTACTTATAATCACCTGGATACGTGGTTTTTATGTTATTTATTCACAAAATAAGAGATGGTGTTGTTTCATGTTGAAAAGTTATAAGTAAAATCCCTCTCAAAGAAAAACTGACTTAACAGATTTAAAATATATTCACACATATTGATAATACGGAATTAGGAAAATACCAACTTTTCTTGACTATATCATAAGGTAGTAAAAATAATTCTAGATGTGGATTAGAGACCTGAATTTTAAATCTAGTGCTTATGAGTATTAGCTGAGAGCTTAGGGAGTTACGAGTGAGAAGTCATCTTTAAGATCAGGAGGCAAAATTACAGAATTTCCAAGGTGTCTTCCATTTCTAACATTTGATGATTCTGCCACAATAAAAAGAAATTTATCTCAGTTTTTAGAAGTTTCTGAATTGGGGACACCTGGTTTGCTCAGCGGGTTAAGCGTCCAACTCTTGATTTCAGTTCAGGTCATGACCTCAGGTTTGTGGGCTCAAGCCCCTTGCGGGGTTCTACACCGACAGTGTGGAACCTGCTTGGGATTCTCTCTTTTCTCTCTCTCTGCCCCTTTCCCACTTGTTCCCCCCCCCCCAGATAAATATATAAACTTAAAAAAAATAAAAGAAATTTAAAAATTAAAAAAAATTTTCTGAATTGTTTTCAAAAGTTAAAAATAACTGATGTCATGGTAAGGAGCTTTCCCTCAAATGCTTTGGAAAATCCAAAGATGTAATAAATTTAAACCACTAAATTCAAAATACAAAATCATTATTAAAAAAAAAGCATTTTCAACAAGCTTCAGTCTTTCCTGAAAATATGTTTTTTAATGTATATTTTTGAGAAAGAGACAGAGTGTGAGGAGGCGAGGGGCAGAGAGAGAGGAGACACAGAATTCAAAACAGGCTCTGAGCTGACAGCAGAGAGCCCAACGTGGGGCTTGAACTCACAAACTGCAAGACTGTGACCTGAGCTGACTCGGATGCTTAACCGACAGACATTCAGGTGCTCTTAACTTCAATCTTTCTGGAACAGTAGCAAGGGCTCCTGTCTGTGCCACCTCTTACCCTGTACTGAAATGAAACCGGACTCAGTTCCCGGAAACTTTCATCTCCTTCATAAATAGAACGTAATGCTTCCAGCTCCATCTGAAAAAAATTAATCAAATGAGTTTTGCTTAGTGGTAAATGGATTAGAAATAGAGGGTCTTTAGTTTCAGATTCAAGCCCACTCAACTATGTAAAACTTAGCTACCTTTTATCTCCTTCCACATTTATAATGTATGTATACAACGTATACAATACACATGCATATAGTAACAAAATATTAATACTAATAGTTACTTAATAGTTACTTTAATCCTTCCCACAGATTGATACCAAACTTGAAAAAACATTTATGGACAACAGAAAGAACTTAGAAAAAAAAAAAGATGGTTAGAAACAGGTTGACAAGGATCTACCCAAGATGCAAAAGGGGCTGCGAGAGAACATGTCACTAATAATCCTTGCCTGGAAACACTTCTTAGAACACTGTGGACTGACAGATGAGAGACCCCATCACTGTTGTGATGTCTGATGAACGCTGGAGAAGAGAAACAAGGGAAGACAGCACCTGGGTATGGGTTTTAGTTTTCAGAAAGATGCAGGTCATCAAGTCTACAAACAAAGATAGACAAAATTTCAGAGCAATTAAAGAAACAGTTCCTGAGGTCCCAAGGGAATAAAGAGTAGACGTCCCTGAGCCCTGGCAAGCATACGAAACACAAGATAAATGTAAGCACCCTTTCCTAGAGAGACTGACCTGACGGGCACATCAGGGAAAGGCCCAGAACAGTCTACCAGAGTTTTGGCAGATTTCTCTTGCTACCTTCCCAGGAAAACAAATATAGGAGTTCAAACCGATTCAAGAACAACTGAGATTAGATGAGAAGGAACGACCTTACTCAAGATCTAATGCTACTTCTCCTTTCCCATATTTAACTATATTTCCCATATTTAATCCTTTTCCGTATTGTAACTAAGGAGTAGGAGGAACAAAGATGGAAGGCAGGCTTAGCAAATTTATGAATGACAATTTAATGAGATAGTGAATCATGCTGGTGGCAGAAGAATTCAGAATATCCTTGGAAAACCATCTGCTAACAAGATGACATTTTACAGGGTGGGTGGAAGAATTTATCTCAATTACCTAAACAAGAAGAGGAGGAAAGACTAATTGCTTCGTACACGGCCCTTAAAGGGTTATAATGGACAGTAACCGACAGTAGGAAACAGGACATAAACATAATCTGTCCACAGTCACACGATTCCAGGAGACTGAAAGAACAAGAATGGACATACGGAGAAAAGCTAAAAGGAATATTGCATATGAGAACAGGACATCGGGAAAACTGCAGAAAACTGTCTTCAAAGATGTGAAAATCAGTCACGAGGAAGAAGAATAGAACAACATTATTAAGATGGAGATCTCTGGGCTCCACAGGAATTCCAAGTCGGTAAATCACAGGCAGAGTACAGGCATCCGTTTCTCTAACATCCACCCAAAGAGTTCTAAGACAGTGCTCCGCCTGCCAGACCTGGAGAAACGTTACATTGTACACTCCATGCTTCACACTAGCCACTTGTTCATGCCTGGATTTAGAAACTCACCAGGCAAGAACCGTTTAGAAAAGATTCAGATATCAATTAGCTTGGTGGACATTCGGGTTCTTTACAGGTAATTTCCAATCCAGAGATTCTACCACATCTATCATGGAAAGGGGCTACCTTTCAAGAAATATATATTCTAAGTGAAGAGTCAATTACTTTTCTAGGAGACTTGGATTCCAGTCCTGAGTCTGCCCACGAGCTCACTGTGCAGCCCTGGGGCGTTCACTTTACTCCCACAAACTCTTTTCCTCATCTGTACACATGACGCCACTAGGGAGGGTTCCCCTAGAGATGACCTGTGTCACTCACTGATCATATGATTCAAAGTCAACGTGGCATTTCACGAGAAAATATCTGAGCACAAAAAAACCGTATGATTCAGGTGGCACATGTACGCTCAAAATAGACTTCGTTTCTACTGGACAACCACCAGATGGATAAATGATGCCACCGAACAATAAGGCCAGAAACCGGAGACACTAAGTGTCATTATTTTCCTTCCCCAGAAATTTAACTAACTCAGTGATCCCTCTCCTTATCGACCAATAGATTTTAAAATTGAAAAGTGATCAGATTCCAGATAGCGTAACTCAGTACACACGAGCTAAAACAAGAACCTTGAGGATTTAAAGGAGAGCCGTGAGCACAGGGTCGCCTACCAAGGACACTCATCCTTGGGGCGTGGGGCCACCCCCGGGTTTGCAAAACCGAACGCTGAGATGGGGGGGAGCGCGGGCAGAGGAGGACACTTCCCTTTTCCGCACTCCTGTACCCCCCACCCCCGCCGGCAGGACACCCGTAAACTTGGGGGCACCCCAGCCAGGCTCTGGGCGCTGCAGAGGGGCGATCGCACCTGCGAGGGCGCTCGTCCCGGCGCCGGGTCGCAGCCGGGCCTCGTCGGGTCAGCCGCCCTCCCTTGGAGCCGAGGCACCGCGCCAGCGCGGGGAAAGGGGCGTCCGGCCAGGGGGACTCACCTCCTGGTCCTCGTTGGCACTCATCGCGCCGGTCGCGGGACGCCTCCCGGGAGGACGTGCGCGACGACGAGAAGGCAAGAGCAGCGGCCCCCAGCCCCGGGTGTCCTCCCCCTGCCGCGCCCCGGGCTGCGGGGGGCACAGCCCTGGCACTGCGGACGAGAGTCACGCGCGCCCCGGGCCTTCGGGCAGCGCGAAGCCGCCCGCGGGGGTCTGTGGGCGGGGAGTCGGAGGCCGAAGAGGGTGGGGCGCCCGGGACACCGGCGAGAAGCTGCAGGGCCGTGGCGGCAGAAGCCCCGCCTTTCCCTCCTCCTCGCTTCTCCTATTGGCTCCTCCTCTCCCCGCCCCTATTTCCTGCTCCCGTAGAAAAGGGAGCGGCTTCCTGCGTTTTGTGGAACCGCGTGAAGTTTCCGGCCCGCGGTTGGTGTGCGGCGCTGTCACTCAGGTCCAAAAAGTGCTTCCTGTTTCTGCGCAGGCTGTACCGGGAAGTCTCGCTGGCAGGGACGGGCTCTGGGGCAGTGACGGTAGGGACGGGCCCCGGCGTTCTGTGACACCCCGCCTGCTTCCCCTCGTCCACCCCCGGCCGGCGGCGACCGGCCACAGCTGCAGCGGGCCCGGGGCGTGCGGCCTGGGTGAGTCCGGCCCCGGAGACCTGCGGGGCAGGCGAGACCGTCGAGGGAGAGAGCTGGCTCTTAACAATGCTAGTTGCGGGGGCCTGCGTTTCCCCTCGGCGTCTGCGGGTGCAATCCTGGCGTTTCCCTCTGGCCCCTAAAGACCAGACGCACCTGTTTTAGGGCCTACGGGTTTAAAGGGGACGGGGAGGAGGCGGGGAAGAAAGCGTCTGCCTTGAGGGCTGCAGCGTCATTTCTCCGCCTGTCCTCTTGGATCTGCTGGAGCAGAATACCTAGAGCCTGGGGAGGGGATCTTCCTGAGTTGGGTTGTTGCTTCACATTCTCAACATCTGCCTCCTCCTCCCCCGCCCCTCCCCCCCGCAGCGCTATCCTGGCCCCCAATTGTCATTCCTTTTAGGATCGTTTTGTAATTGGACTTCTCCGAATCTCCTCCTTACTATCTTTGTGCACTACATCCCGAACCTCCGTAAATTAAAAGAGTGACCACTTTGTTTTTTTGGGGGGGGTTTTTTTGGGGGGGGGGTTGGCCTGCTACTTTGCTGAGGTCGCCTTTCTTTGCAGTATATCATCCTTTTCAAGGGTCTTCCTTACTATTTTCCACGCCAGCTTCCAGATTATTTCCCCTTGCATTATTACATGAATTCCCATCCAGAGTGTTCACGTTAAGACTTTTGCATCTCTTTCCAAGTCATAGTTTGTTAGTTGCTTCATCGGCTTCTTCCAGGATATCTGGAAATGTCTACAAGCCGTCACTGAGATCCAGACAACCTCTGCCCCTCTCCTTTGCCGGTGTTCTTCCCAGCCCCATCCCTTTGCTGTAAAATAAACAGTACCATCTCAAGTCCCAAGCGCTTTTAAGGTAGTAGGTGGCAAGAATTTCTGATACAGTTTCCATACGGTGGTTTTTGGGGCCAGAATTATAACAACTTAAGCTGGGCTCTCCATTATGACAGCCTGTAGCCAGATGTGGCCTTTGAGCTTTTGAAATAGGCTAGCCTGAATTGAGAGGTGCTGTGAGTGTACAATACACATCAGATAATGAAGACTTGGTACCAAAAAAGTGAAATATCTTATTAGCAATTTATATTAATGTCAAAATTGGTCAAATAGAATACTATTAAAATTGATTCCACCTGTTTCTTTTTAATATGAGTAGAAAATTTAAAATTATTTATGTGGCTCATCTTCTATTTCTCTTGGACAACACTGTGATTTAGAGCTTTATAACTCATTTCTAGCTCCTCTTAATTCTGCTCTGTATGCAAAGACCACGGCCAATTCTCTTGAGCCTTTGGGGGTGTTATAGGAAATGGCCCTTTTAGGGTTCTAATCTAGATTCTTTGGTGTAAAGTAAAGGCCTTCAATAGTGTGTTTTGACCATCTCTGTAATTTTCACCTCCAAATTCCCTAGAACTAGAGGTTTTCTTTCTCTGAACTCTGCCCTCCTCACTTAATCCTGTCTGGAAAATGTCTAAGTAATTCTAAAATTTCTACCTCTCATAGACACTTACCATTTTTTGTAAGCTTTCCAAATCATTCAATAGCCCTTCTTCCTTCAATACTTAAATGTGAGAAGCCTCATGATTTTTTAAAATGCACTTTTCAGCTAAAATTATTTGGTTTCTTTTTTATTTTTATTTTTTTATTTTTGAGAGACAGACAGAGACAGCATGAGCAGGGGAGGGTCAGAGAGAGAGGGAGACAGAGAATCCGAAGTAGGCTCCAAGTTCTGAGCTAGCTGTCAGCACAGAGCCCGATGCGGGGCTTGAACCCACAAACTGTGAGATCATGACCTGAGCTGAAGCCGGAAGCCAGACGCTTAACGACTGAGTCACTCAGGCGCCCCAAAATTATTTGGTTTCGATTGGTGGCATAGTGCTTTTCATTTTTCACAAAAATTGTGGTCGAGTTCTGTATGACATACAGTTGAAGAGCACCTTTTAAAAGAAACTTTTGGTACATTTGGAAATGAGAAATTATCTTTAAAATATAATAGCAATTTTGTTTGGAGTAAACATGTTTTTATAGAATTGGTTTTCTTTTTTCCTAGGTTTTTAAATATTTCATTTTTTAAAAATGTTTAAATGTTTTATTTATTTTTGAGAGAGAGAGAGAGAGACAGAGTATGAGTGGGGAAGGGGCAGAGAGAGAGGGAGACACAGAATCTGAAGCAGGCTCCAGGCTCTGAGCTGTCAGCACAGAGTGGGATACGGGCTTGAACTCATGAACTGCGAGAACATGACTTGAGCCAAAGTCGGTCGCTTAACCGACTGATCCACCCAGGTGCCCCTAAATTTTTCATTTGAGAGAGAGTATGCATGAGCAGGGAAGAGGGACAGAGGGGGAGAGAGACAGACAGACAGACGGACAGACAGAGACAGACAGGGAATCTTAAGCAGGCTTCATGCTTAGTGCAGAGCCCAGTATGGGGCTCAATCTCACAATCCTGGGATCATGACCTAAGCTGAAATCAAGAGTCGGGTGCTTAACCGACTGAGCCTCCCAGGCGCCCCTGTATAATCGCTTTTCTAAAGTTAGCGCCTGGGAGGATTTATAGACTGATTCTCAGCCGAAGGACACAGTGAAGTGTGTCCTCCCAGAGGTTTTCACTCATTGTTCGTTTTTTCCTTCTAGGTATTCCTATAAATCACACATATTACTTGTGGAGACATGTGAGAGCATAGCTAATTAGAGAACTGGCATATTATTTTAATACTTTCCTAGGAAATCAGAAATTAGATGTTTGCAGTTACAGAGATGAGAGGGAGTTGTATTTATTGTATATATAAGTCAGCAGTTACTTTTCTTCATGTCAGAAATGGTTCATGCGACGGATTTTAATGTGGTCACCTCCCTGCTTTCTGCTTTCTTGGTCTGCTCATCCCAAAGTCCTGTGTGCATTTTGAGATGTTACTGAAACCCTGATTTGTCATGAATTTGACTACAACCTTTGTAATAGGAAAGCTTTTCTAAAAAATATAATACCACTAGTTAGTTATTCAGGAATTGAAGTTTTCCCTCTTGTTCTCCTACTTTGTATTTGGTTGGCAGTTTGCAGACACTCGAAAAGATTCAGTCTTTGGCCTTTTTGTAATGGTTTTTAAATGGCGGTGTTCCCTATATTAGATATGGGTGTGCGCTTTTCAAACATTTTGAATGTATTTACATTTGTATTTCAGATATTTTGTGACGCCTTGAACATGACCCCCACACAGTGGGACTTCCCCGTGGAATTATGTTGTCGGCCTATGGCTTTTGTTACCCTTACGGGCCTGGATGTAGTTTATAATGCTGTCCACCGAGCTGTCTGGGACACTTTCTGTGCCAATCGGAGGGCTGATCGGGTACCAATTTCTTTCAAGGTGCTCCCGGGTGACCATGAGTATCCCAAATGTAGACCTAAGGTAATGACATTATGATTGTGTGGGGACTTGCCCTCCCTCCCTCTCTCTCTGTGTGTGTGTGCATGTCTTTGTTGTTGTTCTTGGTGTCTGTCCTGGAAAAGCGACGGTTATAGTGATGCATTACTAAAACCCAAGACTTTTGTGTATGTAATACATTATAGGTATGTTTAATGATAGTTATTTTTTTTAATGCTTTTTATTTATTTTTGAGAGACAGAAAGAGACAGTGTGAGCAGGGGAGGGTCAGAGAGAGAGGGAGACGCAGAATCTGAAGCAGGCTTCAGGCTCTGAGCTAGCTGTCAGCACAGAGCCCGATGCGGGGCTTGAACCCACGAACCGTGAGATCATGACCTGAGCCGAAGCCGGATGCTTAACTGACTGAGCCACCCAAGCGCCCCGATAGTTATTTTTTTTAACCCCAGAGGAATAATTACTTTGTAATTTTTAAGCTTTCTAGCCTTGTTTTTTTCCCCACTTGCTTAAAATCACCCCTAGTCTCCGTAAAGGCCTCTCACATTGCCCATTTAGCACTACCGGTATCGTTACAGAATCCAGGGCCTTTGCGGTTCGGTTTAATTTCGCACACATTTTTGAGCACGTCCTTTGTGTTAGGTCCTAGGAATGATGCACTAGGCTGGTGACAGAAATTTAAATAAGACAAAAAGACATACTCTCTGCCCCTGGAGATTTCTTCATAAACGGAAGCAGTTACATAGGATGGAATGAGGTAAGGCATTAAGTTCAAAATGGACTTTTAGATTGAACATCATAGCGGAGACTGATTGACCTAGAAAAATAATGGGAAGATGTTAATAATAGCGAATAAAAGTGCTTACAATGTCAATGTCCTTTTTAAAGAAAATCACGTATATTACTTTGTTATTTGTCATAATCTTATGAGTTGGTCTGAAAGTCAGTGAACAAGACAGCAAAAGAAACCACCTGTTGTGTGTGTGTGTGTGTGTGTGTGTGTGTGCTTGCTTGCCCTGGAGCAGTGTTTCGGACAGACTTGGTCTTTGGACCAAGTGTATCATCATCACTTGGGGTGCTGGTTAAACACGAACGCAAGGCCTCCTCGGTGGAGCTCTGGAAGGGGTGGGGCTGGATTTGGGCGCAGGCCGCTTGTTGGGCTGCCGCCGGGAGGACAGTGGAGACGCGATTTCCCGTCCCTGGCTGTAGACGCCGTGAGCTCTCTCTGGACTTGTGCAAGTCACAGCGCCCGGCGCTCACACACTGGGTCTCAGCGGGTGTTTGTGTCCGGGTTGGGGGGGGGGGCAGTGCCCAGCACAGCCGGGCCCTGTTTGTCCTGGGTCCCTTCTCCAGCGCAGGGAACTTTCCATTTGCCCATTCCTCGCTCTTTCCTGAGTCCCTAAGCTTTCTGTGTCGGGTTTACTCGCGGTCCTTGCCTTTCCCCCCTTGAAGTAGATGCGGGATCCACCCGAGGCTGAGTCCGTGCGGGTGCTGGGGAGGCTTCCAGTAGTTTCTTCAGGGCTGGTGTTCACATCTCCCACCTCGTTCCCGTGATGTGGCACGTAGCGCTGACCCCCGAGTGACCGCCCTGACATTTCTGTATTTAAGAGTTGTCTTGCTTTCCTTTCATCATCCACGGTAAGGCGAAATGCTGTCCCGGTAATACGTCTTTGAAACAAATGAAGCAATGTGGGGCTTTCGATAATATTTTATTTGAGCGGCTTTTACAATAATAGAAACTGGAACAGCAAATAGAATTTACCTGGAAAGGGCTAATTGCTTCCAGGATATTTGAGAGCCTTGACATTAGTAGAAATGCTTTGGCTTTGGTTATTCTTTAAGTGGAAACTGTAGCAGGTGCAGGGGAGATGGAAATTGTGGCAGAGCCAGGGTTGAGATTCTACCTCCGTTACTTGTTAGCTCTTACTGGATCTCTGTAAAGCTGAATTTCTTCATCTTAAAATTTTTTTGTGTTGTGTAAATGTTGAGTGATACGAAGGCACATAAAGTGCCCACCACTCAGTACCTTCTGCTGCTATTTCACTGAAGCAGTCTCTTCAGCTTTTGCCCCCGTTTGCAGAGGACTTCCTACGAATGGTACATCCCGAAGGGGATCTTGAAGACGGGCTGGATGAACAAACATCTGAATCTGGTGCCAGCCCTGGTGGTCGTGTTCTATGAGCTGGACTGGGACGAGCCTCAGTGGAAAGAGAAGCAGTCCGAGTGCGCCACCAGAGTGGAGATAGTCAGGTACGGTCTGTCTGGTATTGACCAGCGCTCCCTGAAGGCAGCCGCGGGCTGTCCACACTGCGCCGCCCCCATAGGGACCACTGACCTCCGGTGAAACGGGTCCGGTTCCTAAGTCACTCGTATGATGCTAAGGTGTGTGAAGAAATTTAGAAGACACATTAGTCCGAATTTCTAAATGCTTTCTTCTTGCATTTATAATATTTGGGGGGAGAAAAAGTAATTTGCTAGTCTCATAAGACCCTTGTTTTATCAGCCCTCCTGTTTCAGAATACTTCCTTGGGATGACCAGTCTGTGATTTATTGCTAGAGAGAGAGAGAGACGTTGCGCTGTGACTTTTACATGAAAGTATATATATTCGGGGCGCCTGGGTGGCTCAGTCGGTTAAGCGGCTGACTTCGGCTCAAGTCATGATCTCACGGTTCATGGGTTCGAGCCCTGCATCAGGCTCTTGCTGACAGCTCAGAGCCTGGAGTCTGCTTCTGATTCTGTGTGTCCCTCTCTCTGACCCTCCCCTGCTTGTGCTGTCTCTCTCTGTCTCTCAAAAATAAATAAAAAAACATTTAAAAAAGTGAAAAAAAAAGTATATATTCAACTTTGCTTGCAAAGCAGATTTTTGTTAGAATTAAAAGCTTGGTACAAGAGTATACTTTTAAAACTTCAATCATTGTAGCATAGAGGGGTCTTTGCAGAAAAAGATTTCCTTTACTCTTGAGGGTTTTTAGTTGAAATTTATCTTTCTTCACTTGAATTATCAAGCTTGTACTTGATTTAAGGCTTGAACATGTTTTTTAAAACTTAAAAGCTTAGTTCGTTTAATTAATTTTATTATTTTTCCTTTGCAGGCAAAGTTTACAAGGGAGAAACACAAAGGTCGCAGTGGTTCTGATTCAGAAGAAAACTCCTTTGCCGCCAGGTAACAAGAGGTTAATTAACAACGAATTAATTGCTTTATGTTTCTCGTTCATATTATCAGGAGGTGTAGTTTTTGATGTTAAAATCTTTTATGCGTTCAGTTATAGGAAAGATGGTGTGTTCAAAAAGATGGTATTTGTAAAAAGTACAAATAACGCATGAATAAATGCTCATAAAAAATTATAGTATTAAAATGTTTTAAAAAATTAATAGTAAAATATGAAATATTAAAATACTCTTCTCCCCACCCCCAGGCCACTTACCTCACCATGTAAACATTATCTATCAACAAATGAAACAGTTATTCACTTGATTTTATAAAAAATAATGTCATCTGAGGTCTGTTTGAAGTTATATTTTTTATGTAATTTTTTTTCCTTAATACGCAATGGGACAAATAAAAATGCCATAGGATTTCTAATTTCTTATAAGAAAATATCTTAGTTTCAAATGCTTATTTTTTCTACCTTCTAAGACATCTGAGAGGCCAAAATGCTTTTTGTTTCTCTTTCAAAACTTGTGGCATTTTGGAAACCACTTTCCTGGATTATTGCTTCCATTTTTAGTTACGGTTTTTGAAATAATTATGTGGCGTATCTGTTGGCATAACTTGGCCTCTCTATCTTGGCGCTATAGAAAATTCCACAGGGTTCTCCTAACAGATACGTACTGTGTAACTTCTGAGGACCCCACAGGGCCCTCCAGGATCCCGGGAGACCGCCTGGCGAAAGGGGGTTTGGGTTCTTCTTCTGAGTTCTGCTGTGTAGGTCTGGGGAGCCATTCATTTAGGGAAATACACGAATCACTTTATTTCTCTCTCTTTATGGGATTTGTCAACAGGAGAAGATGTCACTGCGTCCGAAAGGGCTGCGGCTTTATGCAACGCCTGTGAACTCTCAGGAAAGTCTCTGTTCGTGCTGCCCCACACGGACCACCTGGTGGGTTATATCATAAGGTAAATCACGATCTTAAAACGTTTTTTCTTTAGAGTGTTGACGAAGCATTGAAAAATTGGTTGCATAGACTCATTTAATTAACAAAGACACGTATTCATGGGAAAACATTCAAACGGTGCAGAAGGCATATGGCGAAAATAAAAGTCCCCTTTGTCACCTCCTTAACCTTGTCCAGTTCCTTAATATCACCAGTATCAACAGCCTCTTAGTTTTCTGTCCACACGTGGCCTGGTGTATGAAAATGGAGGTAACCATACCACATTTGCTCAGCTGCCACTTAACATTACCTCACTGACACCAGTTACGCATCTAGGTCAACCTCAGTTTTGTTTTTTAATTTTTTTAACGTTTATTTATTTTTGAGAGAGGGAATGAAATGCATGAGTGAGGGAGGGGAATAGAGCAAGGGAGACACAGAATCCACAGCAGGCTCCAGGCTCTGAGCTGTCAGCACAGAGCCCGATGCGGGGCTCGAACCCACAAACCATGAGATCATGACCTGAGCCAAAGTCTGATGCTTAACCAGGTGCCCCAAGGTCAACCTCTTTTTTAAAAAAAATCTACATGTTTTTTTTCTGTTGTACTTTTCAGGAACTACCGTATGTCCTTTTTTGACTGATTTGTCCTTTTATATGATAGTGTCTCCATTGCTTCATATCTGACATGTTGGTGTGTATATTTAAATCCTGTTTAAGGAGGGACTGAGGCCCATCATATCTTAAATATCTTTATAAATCCCTTGTATCTGAAAGGCATGTGACTTGGGGATACAACAGTATCTCACAAAAATATGTGACATTATCTGTTGCTTTCTAGCATCTAGTGTTGAAGGGAAGTTTTATAATGTTAGAGTTTTGGCCAGGTTGTATTTTAGACATGAGCCTTTTCACTGACCATAAGATGGTTTTCCTTTTCATTCTGTGTAAGTGTCCCTCTTAAACTCGGGAACAGCGTAGTTGATCTTTGATTATTGCTTCCCTTCCTTCTGTTCCCGTGTCTCGGAAGCAACCTTCTGGAAGTGATGTCCTGTAGGAAGTCATAGCACGTTCTCGTTGGCGTGTAAATGACATGCCTTTAGGGAAGAGAAGGGAACATTCTGAAGGAGAGCGCTTGGAAATGCAACAAGCCAAAGGATGAACTTAAATGCAGTCAGTGGATGAAATCTCCGCACTGAAAATGATAAATAGTAGTGTCAATGCTCAGCATTTGTGTTTTATAAAACTATGAGTTCCAAATCCAGCGGCCTTCAGCTCGGGATGATAGACTATCGGTGTCATGCTGACCAGCGGATTTTTTTTCAATCATGTTTTGTTTTTCAAAACAAACGTTACCCATTTATAAGACTTCATAGTTCAGCTTAGGTTTATGTATTCTTTCAAAGTTAGAACCTACTTTCATATTTTAACATTTTAAAAAGTGCAGTTTTAAAAACAGAAAATCTTACCTTAGAAAATATAAAATTTTTGAAGTTTTGGTATACCCATATGTTTTCTTTGCACATTTTCCTTAGATCTGTCTGAACTCTTTGAAGACAGCTTCAAAATTGTGTTTTATTCCAAGGAGGAAAAGCCTCAAAGTCCAGCCTTTATCTGACTGTGACTTTAGCTTTTTTTCATGTCGCAGGCAGATACTTCTGATACATGCGTATTTTCACAAAAGGAGCTTTGAGTCATTTATCTGTCTGTGGTCAAGTTTTCTTTGTTCTTAGGTTATCCCAGAGTTAGGGAATAACGTGGGATTTAAATCCTATAAATGCTACTTTCCTCTAGTTCAGCAGTGCTCATTTTCAGTCCTTTTTTCCCATTAGTTTTCTTATCCTTTAACCTTAAATATTAAAATCACAAAAAAATAGTCAAATTGAGTGAATGTTGTATATTTGTTTCTTTCACACTTCATATAAAAATTATAAAATTAAAGGGTGGATTGTAAATAACAAAGTGGTTTTGGGGGTCTTTACTTTTTTATTGAGAAATGAAGGATATTTTGCTTTACTTTTTATCTTTATCATAAAGTAAACTATAGACATTATCTCTGTCACGATTTTACTTTTAGGTCTTTCAAATATGATTCTTGAGAACAGTTTGGTTTAAAATAACTTTAGTGTTTGAATGTTGATTTTTTTTTTAAACCAGGTTAGAAAATGCCTTTTATGAACACGCACAGACTTATTACTACACAGAGATCAGAAGAGTGAAATCTCATAAAGAATTTTTGAATAAGACAACACACCAGGTACATTATTTTTCCAAACGAAGGAAATAATAGAAGCGTTCATCACTGATTATTTTAGAGGAGGTTTTTAAATGTCTGTAATACTTTGATGTTTTTAAATAGCTTCTAGGCTTTTAAATTTTTTTAAAGCTTTTAAGAACTAATTTGTCTTTTTACTTTTTCCCCTTAAAGTTCTTACAGACTTTTATAGCTTCCTTAACTTACTTGTTTGTTGGAGTTATTCTTGATCTTTAATTTTGAATACTTTTATGTCTCCTCTTAATAAATTTACGGTAATTTTTACATCATAAGAGAATATGTGTCATGATATTTTTTCTATTTTTTTTTCAGCTTTTATTTGTTAGACATCAGTTCAAAATAGCTTTCTTCAGTGAATTGAAACAAGATACACAAAATGCCCTGAAGTAAGTTTTTCACGGTTGTCAAACTGAATTTTTTTTATCTTTATGTTAACAGTAGCATAGTAATGGCAGTTTCTGAATCTCAACCAAAGTTTAACTAATTTTAAAATGTTTATGTTGGTTAGATTCATGTATGTAATATTTAATTTGTTTAGAGATGAATGGAATATAATATTTTGAGACTTTAAAAGAATTTCCATTTTATTATCAGAAGTAAATTTTATAGTCTCATAAAGCTTTTTGGTCTCATTTGACTAAGTTCCATGGTCTAAAGAAACATTAAAATTCTTTTCATCCTGTTGACTACTTATTTGTAAAATCAGTAAAATCTTTGTGTTGTCTGATTTCCACAGTTAAATATACACTAAACATTGCCTTATCTTATACTATGAATTTCTGAATATGTATAGTGCATTTAGTTAATTCATTTATGATTTTATTTATTTAAAAAACTTTTTTTGGTTTATGTATGTATTTTGAAAGAGAGAGAGAACAAGCAGGGGAAGGGCAGAGAGAGAGGGAAAGAGAGAATCCCAAGCAGGCTCCACGCTGTCAGCACTGAGCCTGACCTGAGGCTCGAACTCACAAACTGAGATTGTGACCTGAACTGAAACCCAGAGTCAGACGCTTAATCAACTGAGCCACCCAGGTGTCCCTGTGATTGTATTTTTAATTACATTATTGTTAAAGTTTACACATCTCAGCATCATTTTTCATTCGAAGGCTCTGCTCAGAGCTTTGAACAGTAGTCGCATATGTATTGGCAGTGGTTATGCATTTTACTCTTTTGCTTTTACTAAGCACAATTTAATAAAACCTTTTTTTCTAACTTTAACTCAGTTTTTAAAGATTGAGTGTGGCAGCGTAACGTAGGAATACGAACTGAAGAGAGGCTAAGTGTGCAGGGCAGAAGAATAAGAGAAACAAACAAACAAAAAAAGTCTATACAGAGGAATATTGCAGAAACATCTTTTTTGTTACTGTTGACATGAACCCCAGATCGTGTTCTGTGAACATCAGCAACTCCGTGGGATTGTAACTGGCTTTAACACAGTTCACTTTTTACCCATGGTACCACTTATAGATCTTCTCAAGGGTAATTCTGGAAAGAAAAATTTTACCTGGGAAAATTAGGAAGGAGCAAAGAGTTGTCTTTGGGGAAGCCTGGAGATGGTCTCGTTCCTTCCATCCTGAGGGAGGCATGCTTCTAGCAGGTTCTCCCATCCCAGCTCACCCCTCCCTCTGCAGCCGGTGCCCGAGATCCGCAGTGTCCCCTGAACTTGTAAACATACTTGGGTTTAAAAACTGTTGACTTGCGCCCTGTCTTGTTAGCACCGTCTTTGCTAATACAATTTCTGTTCGTTGGAGAAGCTCATAATGGTGCTTTTAATAAAAACTTATTTTTTAAACAGAATGCTGACTTTTTAACGAAATTCTGGGCAGTTTTCAATTTACTTTCTATCTGTTAATGACAGATGTTAATGACAGAACAGTGCACTTGTGATGGTTCTGTGCGTAGTGTAAAGTCATCGATTCCTCCCACATACTATTAATGAATATATCACTTTCAGATCGATATGTGTAAGCTGTTCCTCAGCTGTTCAGTGCTAAGAAATGCTGAGTAAATATTGTCTCCTTTTTCTAATACTTTGTTCTTGGGGATCTTTTCTTACGATTAGTTTGTATCATAATTAACCATGTTCCCCGTGTGTGTATTAGGAATTACAGGACTGCCTATAATCTCGTGCACGAGCTGAGAGCCCATGAAACTAATATTCTGGAAATTAAGACAATGGCAGGATTTATAAACTACAAGGTAATCGTTCTACTTCCAAATGAAGGAACCTTGTCTTTAAATATGAGATTCTCTTTTTGAAATTTGAAAATCCAAATTAGTTACTTGCTCTGAAAGGGAGTATTTGATTAATTAGGCTCTGCTCTCTCTGTGTCCCTTATTTCAGGAGCCCCTGGTCTCAGCAGCCCCAGCTGTGAGGCTTGTTTCGAGTTTATGGGGCCCAGAGTTCTCCGTTGGGGCAGTTTTACTTTTGTAAGACTTCTCTAGGAGGGTCTTCTGGTTTTTGTTTTTAAGTTTATTTATTTTGAGAGAAACAGAGAGTGAGCAGGGGAGGGGCAGAGAGGCGGGTGTGGGGAGAGAGAGTCCCAAGCAGGCTCCATGCCGTCAGCACAGAGCTGGATTTGGGGCTCAGACTCACAAACCATGAGATCATGACCTGAGCTGAAATGACAGTCAGATGCGTAACTGACTGAGCCCCCCAGGTGCCCTGAGAGTCTTCTGTTTTTAAGCGGGAGCAGGAGAGAGAGAGAGAAGAAAGCCATCTATAGATGCGACACATTCGACTTTGTAAGCCTCCCTTGGTTTAATGGCACAGCCACAGAGAGGGCTTCTCTGCTCACCCGAGAGGAAGCTTTCATACCTGTTACTTGAGCATTTGAAGATCGCACGTGGTGGAAATAGATGGCTGCAGAAGGCAAGTGAGGGCATTTTGTTTTGCTTTTAATCTTTCCACATTCATTTTTTAAAGATGGCTAGCACTGGGCTGGTGATGTGAGGTCAGATAGACACTTTGATTTGCGCTGTAAATGTAAATTGGTACAACATCTATAGAGAATATTTTTGCAGTAACTATATACATTTAAAGGGGGTGTTTCTTTTATTTAAGAAAAAAATTTTTAATAGTGTTTTTATTTTTTATTTTTGAGAAACAGAGAGAGACAGTACAAGCAGGGGAGGGTCAGAGAGAGAGGGAGGCACAGAATCAGAAGCAGGCTCTAGGCTCTGAGCCCAACGTGGGGCTTGAACCTACAAACCGTGAGATCATGACCTGAGCCAAAGCCGGACGCTTAACCGACTGAGCCACCCAGGCGCCCCCCCGGAATTTTTTTTAATGTTTATTATTTATTTTTGAAGGGAGAGAGAGAGAGAGAGAGCCAGAGCACAAGCAGGAGAGGGGCACACAGAGAGGGAGACGCAGAATCCGAAGCAGGCTCCAGGCTCTGAGCTGTCAGCACAGAGCCTGATGCAGGGCTTGAACCCATGAACTGTGAGATCATGACCTGAGCCGAAGTTGGATGCTTAACTGACTGAGCCCCCCAGGCGGTGCCTAAAGGGGGTGTTTCCTTTAACATAGCAATTCCACGTCAGGAAATTTATCTGATGTATGGGCTAATAAGACTTGCAGGTCACCTATGTGAGGATATTTATTGCCTCTTGTGATAGGAGAAGATGGGAAACAACCCAGCAGTAAGTGACTGGTTAAGATAAATTAATATGAACTCCAGACAAGGGAATATTCTACAACTCCTAAGAATGAGACAGCTCCACTTATCAATATAGAATATTAAGTGGAAAAAGTAAGGCACAAAGCAGCATATTTATTGTGAAGCTGTTTGTTTAAAAATGATAAGATACATATAAAAGCACACACACTGGTGTGTCAGAGACTACATCATGAAACCTCCCGGGAGCGGCTGCCTCTGAACCGGAGGTTGGATGACTGGGGGACAGAGACGATGAGAGACTTAACCTTCCATGGATTCCTCGTACCTGAAAAACAGAACTGATGATAAGCATATGGAACTAAATTTTTGCCGTGTTTCTTCTGTGTTTCCTTTTACCTTACGTAGATGTAGATGATTACTTTTTGGGGATAGTATCCCAGATAAAAAGCTTTTGAGAGTTTCTGTAATCCTTATTTGATATGGAGGCCAGTGTGCTCTGATTGGGGTACAGAAAACCTCTAGTTTTCTGACAGTTCTAGAACTGAAAGGTAGTCTGTCCTAGAGGAAGTAGTATTAAATTTTCACCAATTTTTGTGTTCTTCATTGGGCGTAATTTTTTGTATTCTATTCTGTACTTTTTTTTTTTAATGTTTATTAATTTTTGAGAGCGAGGGACAGCACAGCAGGAGAGGGGCAGAGAGAGGGGGAGACACAGAATCCAAAGCAGGCTCCCGGCTCTCAGCTGTTAGCACAGAGACCAACGTGGGGCTTGAACCCACAAGCCATGAGATCATGACCTGAGCTGAAGTCAGATGCTTAACAGACTGAGCCACCAGGCGCCCCATTCTGTACTTTCTGAGATTTTTTTAAGGTATACAGTGCAGACATGGAATAGTTTTATTGCACTTAGCAAGGGGCCGTAACTTCTGGTTTTAGCATAACGATTCTACCAGAGAAAATCCATTCTGTTGCCAAGAACTTGAGAGGAAATTTCAGTCTTTTTGAAGTTAGTCTCACATTTTACAGGTTTTTAAACGAATAGGCCTTTTGACTTCATTTTCTTCTTTATTTTGGGGTTGGTTTTACATTTTGCAGATCTGTAGGCTGTGTTTCCAGCACAACACCCCACTGGACGCAATCGCTCAGTTCCGAAAGCACATCGACTTGTGTAAGAAAAAAATCGGAAGCGCAGAGTTGTCTTTTGAACACGCTGCGTGGATGTCTAAACAGTATGTTTTAAATTGTACTTTTGGAATTTTTTTTCTTTCAATACTTGGGATTTGGAGGAATGGAATTAAGTCCTAGATTGAGCTAGGCTTTTTGTCGGTAAGTAGGTTTTTAGAGATCTAGTGTAAGTAGGTTTCCAGTAGTAGTAGATACTGAGGCATAGAGTTCCTTAACGGCACTCACTTAACTCAGGGTACCACCTCTTTCATGCAGTCCATCCACATTTATGGAGTTTCCACCATGTGTCTAGGGACCGGGACCATAGCAGTGAAGAAAACGAAACCCCTGCTGCCCTGAAACTTGCTATTTGAGAATGACGTTTAAAAATTCTAAGGTGATACTGTTCCCGGGATCATGGATGTTTCCGGCTGATGGGAACTATGAGGGCATACGCTCTGAAGGTGTGCATCTCAGGGTTTGCCAGGACAGAAGAGTGACTTAAATGCAGACTTCATCCGGAACCTGTAACCAGAGTGTGTTAGTATTTACAAAGAAACTCCAACAATTCACAGTTCATCAGTAGCATTATTTTAACACAATCTGCTGAGGTTATGTTTCAAGAATGAATAATCATTAGAAGTAAGCTTCTTTTTCTTTCCTTTTTCTTTTTCACTTTTTTTTTCTTGATTTTTTTTTTTTCTTTAAGATTCCAGGCCTTTGGAGATTTATTTGATGAGGCTATCAAGTTAGGGCTGACCGCCATTCAGACCCAGAACCCTGGCTTCTATTACCAGCAGGCAGCGTCCTACGCGCAGGAGCGGAAACAGCTCGCGAGAGCGCTCTGCAGCCATGAGGTGAGCACAGACTCCGCGTTGTGGGCGTTGGGGAAGTGTATCCGTCTACTCTCGACTGACTGAGGTAGAGAATTTTTTTCCAGGCCTCCAAATAAATCAGTTTTTATCTTCTGTATTTTCAGGAATTATCATTATTTCAGCCTGAAAGTAATTTTCACCTGTGGATTAAGCAGAAGTTTTTCTGTGAAGAACCAGTTTATGATTGGCAATAAGTTAGTGGTTTAGAAAAGGCAGACTACTTTCAATGGAAGTCCCAGTTCAGTCTGTGCTGTAATGTGCCTCCTTTGTTTCGTGTCCATTGATCACGGCTGCAGGAGTCTGAAGGACTTGGGAGGAATGTGTTTTATTTTGGCCCCCCCCAGAGAGGATAGCTTTGGACTTCTCTCTCTTCCTGGGGTTTTACTTTGTGGAAAACTCTTAAGAATCTGTGGCATAATGTTAACTGAAGTTTCTTAACATCTTATTTTGCCTTTCTCGTGGGTGACTATAGTTAGATACCAGTTTCCCCAGAAACACCTTTAAAATAACAGTGTGGCATGTACATGTATAAATATGTTTACATTCGTAACTTCTGTTGGCTTATTGTCCTTTAAAATCTGCAGTTTTCTTCTCCGGAGATAGGTGAATATTATCAAGAGTACTACTTAAAAAACTGGTCCAAAAACTGAGTTTGCATATTAGCACTTAAAATGTTGGCTTTTTCCCTTTAAGTAAGCAGACTATTTTCTGCCATGTTATTTGCATATGAGTTCCATTTTCAGGAAGCCTAAGGCAGATAAGGGATCCTAAGAGATGAGCAATAAGAATTAGTTATGAAGTTCTTCCGACAGACTTATGAATTGTAATGTAAAATATAAAAAATGAACAATGGGGAATTTGTGAAAATGTAACAGCAGGTATCCATGAAAAATAATGTTTTAGAAGAATATTTAATGATGTGAAATTTGCAGAATGTATTTAAATGAAAAAAGCAGGTTGAAAAATTATTCCAGGTAGTAACAAATAGGTGTGTACAAAATCTGGAAGACTAATATGTACATTGTTAATAGTGGTAATAGGTTTATAAGTAATTTAAATTTTTATTCACTTCCTTTTGGATGTTTTCAGTATTTTTCAACAGTGTACTTGCATTATATATCGGTGTCAGAGGGAAAAAGTTATAAAAAAGAAAAAGCGTACATTTGTAAATTCTGGTGCCAAAAATATCCCTCCGCAGACAGTACCAGGACACAAGTGATAAAGAAGGAAAATAGCATCTTCTTTGGAAAACTCTTTGTCACATTACTGTATTTTCCTTTGCACAAAAAGCACTTCAAACGTATGGAATAAACATCAAGCATGCCGTATAATACATTTTTATTGGCTTATTATAGCGAAGATAAAAAAAAAAAGGGCAGAAGAGTTAGCCACTGTGAAATTTGTCACAATAAGGTTGATTTTTTTCAATTTAATTTTATGACACTGCCTAAATACTAAGTGAAACATTTACTTTCATTTTTATGAAACTTTATGAGACTTTAGTGAATGTGGAAATATTCATGGCTATGATATCTGAACATGGACTTGGTCTTTGTATTTACGGAAATGTTTTTGTTCTGTCAGAGACTGAAGAGCGTTGGCTTGTGATGGGTTACATAACTTTTACTTAGGGCTGTGTTTCCCTTTGCAGGCTTCTGTGATGTACCCCAGTCCTGACCCGTTAGAAACTCAAACAGGTGTTCTTGACTTTTATGGACAAAGATCATGGCGACAAGGAATCCTAAGTAAATAAATTTTCCCTTCTTTCTTTTTTCTCAGCCTCCAAAGGCACCGATTGCTATCATAATTTTCCCATTGGCTCTATAGGCCCTAACACATTATGTTGAGGTAAAAATGTATTTTTTAAGCATCTTTTTAAGGATTTTCACTTCTTTAGTTTTTAGAACGTTTTATTTGTATCACTACATCTTAGAATAAATTCTAGTTAAAGATGTGGGTATGATCAAAACATTTGGACATCTCTTAAAGTCACAATTAATAAGCCACTTTAGGCTAGTCAAATATTTTAATTCCAGTTAACTTGAACGATTTGTTATATTTGATACTTTAAAACCATATTAACTTGTATCGCCTTAAAAATTTCTCTTTTTTGTGTTTGATATGTACTGAATTTAGCAATTTCTGTGGCAGTCGTACTTTAACTGTTAAGAAATTATTTCTAGAAAGTGTAGTCTGTATTGAGAATGGTAATTGGTATTATTCTTCTGACGGTTGATACTGTTGGGTGAGACAATGCTGCGTTCAGTAATGTTCTCTTCAGAACAGAGGTCACAGAGAAGTTGCCATGCTAATGAAGCTATCTCTTAGGAGAGCTTTAAAATTCTAGAATGTTTAAGAATCTCAAACACATTATATTTAAGGATTCAAGGAGTGTACACATCCAGTGTTCATGTGAAGGATTCATGTTAAGTGAGCGATCTGAAATGGGCTGTGTCTTGTCTTACGCAGGTTTTGATCTTTCTGATCCCGAGAAAGAGAAGGTGGGCATTCTCGCCATTCAGCTGAAGGAGAGGAGCGTTGTTCACTCAGTAAGGTTTTTGTTTCCCAGTATAAACTGTGTTCTGGAGTATTCAAGGGAAACGTTGAGATTCTTTTTATGGCAGTGTTTCACACTTTTTCTTCTAACAGGAAATAATAATAACTCTTCTGAGCAATGCTGTTGCGCAATTTAAGAAGTATAAATGTCCAAGAATGAAAAGCCATCTCAGTATGTATCCATAAGATGCTGCAGTTTCGTGCAACTTTGAATAATTTAAAATTATGCCCATAAAAATCTTGTTTCCTTTACAGTGGTTCAAATGGGAGAGGAATATTATTATGCGAAGGATTATACCAAGGCTTTGAAGTGAGTTCTGTTCCCTATTTATTTTCATAAGTGATCCAATTACCTTACAGCAAAATCAGAATGGAAATATGTTTTGAAGGATTTATTATTTCCATATTTATTTCTATTTCTGTGAAACCCCATTTCTGTGATATCTTTTCAAATACTATCTCTTGGTACAATGATTCCTAAAGCCTTTGGAAACCTCAGCTAAATGTGAGCATACCTGTTAAACGGTTTCAGTAAATTTTCTCAAGTGTATATAACATGAGCAAGGCACGTTATTTTCTCCACAAAGTCCTGAGGCCCTTCCTTGTGAATCCGTTTCAGCGAGTCTGACGTTTTGCCTCCGGCAGGTTGCTGGATTACGTGATGTGTGATTATCGGAGCGAAGGCTGGTGGACCCTGCTCACGTCCATACTGACCACAGCTCTGAAGTGTTCCTACCTCATGGCCCAGCTGAAAGATTACATTACTTATTCCCTAGAACTTCTTGGAAGAGGTAACTCAGTGCTCTTTCACTAAAGTGCTGACTCTTTAAAAGTTTGCAGCATCTTTGAGCTGCTTCAAACTGAAAGAAAAATTCTCCACCCTTTCATGGTACTTACAGTGTGCAGGTCAGTTCACCAAGCGCGGGGACTGACGCCTTCATGGAATTCACTATAGTCAGGGTGTCAGGGGCTCATGAAGCTGAGAAGAACAAAATTCTTCCTTTTCTTTTTTTAAAAAAATAGGGCATGAAACGATTCTCACATGGAGTTCAGATGCAAGTGTACAGAGCCCTGGGGCTAACGCAGAGAGCTGCGCTGTTGTACATTGTCTGGAGTGGTGCTTAGCCTTCTTAGAAGACATACTTATTCTACAGTATTTTAAGCCCTTCGGTGGGGCCAGTACAGTTACTTGCTCATCTTATAGTTGTGGTCTTTTCCCCTCCTCTTCCATGGTAGCGTCCACTCTCAAAGATGACCAGAAATCTCGGATAGAAAAGAACCTCATCAACGTTTTGATGGTAGGTTGGAGTCCTTAATGTGAAGCACGTCCTGGGGGTGTGTTCATCTGTGTATCTTGGATAAACCGGTAAACGCATGGTGCTCTGTGTTGGTGCAGAATGAGAGTCCGGACCCGGAACCCGACTGCGACATCTTAGCGGTGAGGACGGCTCAGAAGCTGTGGGCGGACCGAGTCTCTCTGGCCGGCAGCAACGTCTTCACCATCGGAGCGCAGGACTGCGTGCCGTTTGGTGGGTAGCCGGCCCCCGCGGCGCTCTCCCGGAGAGGTGGTCCTTGCTACCCAATGAATCGATGCAGAATATACATAAGAGAGTCACAGAAAGAATGCTCCAGATACATCGTTCTGTACATAAAAATTATGATTTTTTCCCCCTCATCTTGACTTAAAAAGCTGCTCAGAATTTTAACTACTTGGTTTACTAAAATTTACCTTGTTCGTTTGTAGTTTAGTTGTGATTTGAAATGCATTTGAAAAGGCAGTTACTTCAAGAGTTTATTCTTTAATGCCTTAGCAGGTATTTTGAAATAAGTTAAAAACAACAAAGTAGTTGTTTCCCTTTAAAATCCTATGTTAGTTACATTTCAGGAACAACTATGTTTTTAGAATTAAAGGTGGTTTTGGATTTAAATTTTATTTACATTTGTTTTGTTTTTTAAAAATGAACTACATTTACGTGTTGAAATGCATCCAGTGCAGAATTCAGTAAGAATGTCCAGTGTGGGAGCGCCTGGGTGGCTCAGTTACTTGAATGTCTGACCTTTGATCTCAGCTCAAGTCAGGATCCCGGGGTCATGGGGTCCAGCCCCGAGTCAGGCTCTGCTCTGAGTATGGAGCCTGCTTGGGATTCTCTCTCTCTTCCTCTCCCCTTCTCCCCCACTATTCTCTCCCTCTCTCTCAAATCAATAAAAAGAGAGAAAAAAATTAAAGAATTAAAAAGGCACTTGGGTGGATCAGTCGGTTAAGCGTTCGACTTTGGCTCAGGTTTTGATCTCATGGTTCATGAGTTTGAGCCCCGCGTCTGCACTGTCAGTACAGAACCCACTTGTGATTCTATGCCCCTACACCTCTCTCCCCTCTCTCTCTCTCCCTCTCTCCCCCTCTCCCCCTCTCCCCCTCCCTCTCTCCGCCTCTCTCTACCCCTCTCCCTCTCCCTCCCTGTCTCTCCCTCTTTCTCCCTGTCTCTCTCTCTCCCCCTCCCTTTCTCTCTCTCTCCCATCTTTCCCTCACTTGTGCTCTCTCTCTCTCAGAAAAAATAAGCTTTAAAAAAAAAAGGAGGCTGTCCACTGTAGGTGTTCCCTTTCTGAAGAGCAAGTGTGGATCAGAGAATAGTTTGTGTGTCTAGACGGCGGTGTAGAGTGTGACTCTGCCCTCTCTGTTTTGTTTCTAGTGCAATGCAAGGCCAAGTTTCACGCCCCAAGTTTTCATGTTGATGTTCCTGTGCGGTTTGACATCTATCTGAAGGCTGATTGTCCACATCCCATCAGGTTTTCCAAGCTCTGTGTCAGCTTTAATAATCAGGTAATGGTCCTTTTTAATGTGTTTTACCCTGTGTGTATCTTTTAAAAATATTTTTTAATGTTTATTTTTGAGAGAGAGAGAGACAGAGCACGAGCAGGGGAGGGGCAGAGAAGGGGGGAGACACAGAATCCAAAGCAAGCTCCAGGCTCTGAGCTGTCAGCACGGAGCCTGAGGCAGGGCTTGAACTCGAGAACCATGAAATCACGACCTGAGCCCGTCGGATGGTTAACCTACTGAGCCACCAGGCGCCCCTAGCATGTGTGTATCTTAACGTAGTTTACTTTAAATTAGATGAAATGAGCTTCGTGAATTTTAAGTCGTGATGGTTTCACAGTAACAAATGGGCTTTGGTAAACTCTATCTGAAAATAAAGATAGTTATAGTTCTCAACTTCCGTCTCAGCCATGCAGATTTTACAGTTTTCTTACTCTAAGTATTGTTTTTATTCCATCCTTGTAAACCATTGGAACTGTATCTTTTGTGATACGTAACTTGAATTTCAAATGAGATCCACTCAGGATGAATGTAATTTAATTTTTAAAATCATTTGTTTTGTATTCTAACAATGGTATTAGTTTTTTTATTGTAAAACTACTAAATGTTTGCTGTTAAAGAAAGGAGAGTGGACGGCGTGGATGTGAGGTGAAAAGCACATGTGCGCCGTCCAGCTCCATTGCCCCGAGGTCATCGCTAGGAACGCCCTGAACAGTCTGGACGTTTTCTGCGCGTGCACATTGAAGCAGTGTCTTCTTTCTGCGGGGCCAGGGTTATATGCACCTGCACGTTTCTGCAGTGTGTTACAGTGTTGTCACCTACTTGATTAACTTTCCAAATATTGCAGTTATAAGCTCACGTAATAGATAATTATCTCCTGGTCACCCAGAAAGTATATGGATCCTTTAACAAGCAAGCATTTAATGAGAGTTACAGTGTTCTTAGCATCGCGGTGAGCCTGCAAATGGTTAGCATATGTCAGCTCTGTTAAAACGGGAGCATTTTGGGGGCAGCGGCCAGGACTGACTCCCAGATCGCCCTAGTAGGTAATAAGCCTAAGTTACGTGGTGTGGGCTAGAAATACAGCTAGAGGACGCGTGCCAGAGAAGGAGGAGGAAGTTTCAAGAATGAAGGTGAAATGAAGGAAGCTATAACCAGATGAGAGGGGGAGCAGGCATGGGAACAGCAAACGCCGGAGGGAAGCAGGCGCTTACGGTTCGTGGGCGGCGAGGGGGCCTGTGGGCGGCAAGGCTCATGGCTTACAGGAACTCCGGCTCAGCACGGATAGGCTAAGAAGACAAGAATTTAAAGATTTATTTATTCATTCACTTATTGATGTTCTATTTATTGGCTGGTGGTAAAGAAAGCTTTACCTGCTCTCCTGGATTTTTCTGTCTTCACAGCAGAGCAGTAGCCCTGTAAGAGAATCGGTTTACCGAACTCGGGTCACCTACAGACTAATGTGTTTTATTCAGCCCGGAACCATTACCCCAGGATTCCTTCTGATTAGTTGGAGAAGTTTATTTATTTATATATTTTTTAAAAATTCTTTTTTACTGTCTATTTTTGTGAGAGGGAGAGAGAGTGTGAGCTGGGGAAGGTCAGAGAGAGAGAGAGGGAGGCACAGGATCTGACGTAGGCTCCAGACCCTGAGCTGTCAGCACAGAGCCCGACACGGGGCTTGAACTCACAAACCATGAGATGTTTAACCAACTGAGCCACTCAGGTGCCCCTGTTTTGAGAGTTTTAGAATTTAAGATACTTTATTTCAGCGACAAAGTAGAAAGAAAGGATCTTCTGGAAACAGCCGGAGCCTCTTTCGTGTGCATCCCGGTACTAAAGCGTGAGGGCTTGGATCAGGACGCCGTCGGTGGGGATGGGAAGACAGGGCTACAGGAGGCGTTTACGAACCGTGAATCCGGGATTGCTGGGCATACGTACAGGGTAAAGAATAAAGGACAGCTGGGCGCCTGGGTGGTTCAGTCGGTTAAGCCTCCGACTTCGGCTCAGGTCAGATCTCACGTTCGTGGGTTCGAGCCCCGCGTCGGGCTCTGTGCTGACAGAGCTAGCTCAGAGCGTGGAGCCTGCTTCCAGTTCTGTGTCTCCTTCTCTTTTTGTGGTGGGAACATTTAGGTCTACCCTCTCAGCGACGTTCAAGTAGATAATACGGTATTATTGTTTATAGTCGTTGTGCTGTCCCTTAGGTCCCCAGAACCTGTTTGTCTTGAGCTGGAGGTTGGCACCCACTCGTGGGCGGCCTCCATGTTACCCGGTTTCTAGGAGCTGCAGGTCCCACACGCGATCACACCGTAGTCGGACAGGAGGACGTGAGGTTGCTGCTTCTTGGACTGGTCTTCCCTCCTCTTATCAGCTTAACTCCTTTCTATGTTTTATCCCCTTACAAGTCTTCATTCCTCGGGTGCCCTCCCCCTGCCTGGCTGGCTCTCCTGGCCGTGGGCCTCCTTCGTACTTCCCACAGCTGCGCGTTCACTTTTGTCTGTGTGATTATTTGGGAAATCATTTGTTTTCCTGGTTAGCACATAGGCTCTCCTGGGTCAGATCTTTTTTTTTTTTTGCTCAATGGCTATAGTTTTGGGGAAATATTCTAAATCTGGAATTAGAGGATGAATAGGTTCTTATTGTAGTTTTCCTATTCCATTTCTTTCCCCCCTTAAACAACAAACTACTAATTAAAAACTAAGTTAAAATGTTAAAAGGTAAAGCAATTAATTTTAAAAGATTATATTCTGAATATGTGTTATTTGGAATTTAAGATCTGAATCACAAGAAAAACAAGTAGTACTTAGGTTTCAGAAGCATGGAACCTAAATGAAAAATAGAAGGCAAGTATTAAACTTAACTAATAAGAATTTTCTGTAAGCGAATTCATCCGCTGGGATAGAAGATGGCTCTTGGGAAGTTCTTGATATTTATTGAATGGATGAGAATAGATGTGCCCAGGAAAGAGATCTCCCTTCATTCGTCTCTCTTTCTTCTCATCTTTATTTATCAAAGAAGATGTGTGCTCTTCTACGAAGGTATATGGACCTTGAGTTTGGGACGTGCTAAATTTGCGCGGTAGCGGACTTACCCTCCAGACAGTTGTGGATATGAATTTTTGGTTAAGGAAATAGGACAGAATTTGTTTAAAATTTTTTTTTAATGTTTTTATTTATTTTTGAGAGACATAGACAGTGGGAGCAGGGGAGGGTCAGAGAGAGGAGACACAGAATCCGAAGCAGGCTCCAGGCTCTGAGCTAGCTGTCAGCACAGAGCCTGATGTGGGGCTCGAACCCACGAACCGTGAGATCATAACCTGAGCCAAAGCCGGACGCCTAACCGACTGAGCCACCCAGGCGCCCCAAGATTTTGTTTTTAACGTGGGAAATATTAGCACGTAGGTACGGAATTATGTAGAAGTGGATAAACTTTCCAATGAAATGAATGAACATAAAGAGAACAGAACAGAAAGCCAAGGACTAAGTCTGTGGAGCCTCTGAATTAAGGAGACAAGAGGAAAAAAAAAAACTTTGCGGGGAAAAAAAGGAAGTCGTCAAGAAGGATGTCACAGAAGCCACATAAAAAGAAAGCTCTTTTAAAAGGGGATGGTAGATGGTAGTGTCCAGTGAAACAAAGAACAAATCTCTGCTTCTCTGCAGGAAAGGGACTTGTAAAAGGTTTCAGGAATCTGCTTGTGTGGGGTGAATTGTCTCTGCCTTGTGGCAGCAGTGAGTGGATACGTGTTTCCGTTCGGCATAAAATACTTCCCACTGATCAGCCTCCGTGATGCTTTAGTTGTGCTGCAGGTCAATTTACCGAGTCACTGGGTGTTTAGTGTGAGCAAAACGTGTATAAACCGTGACCCTTGCCGACCTCTTTTACAGGAATATAACCAGTTCTGTGTAATCGAAGAAGCAACTAAAGCAAGTGAAGTTTTAGAAAATTTGACTCAAGGAAAGATGTGCTTAGTTCCTGGTAAAACAAGGAAGTTTTTATTTAAATTTGTTGCAAAAACTGAAGATGTGGGAAAGAAAATTGAGGTTAGTGATGAAATTTGTTTAAAACATGCTTTAAATGACAAACGTAATATGTGTGTGTCAGAAATGAAGTGTCAAATAATACATGTTTATTAAGTAAGAAATGAAAATCTTCCTCTTGGACTTCCTAAGGGAAATCATTCATCATGGTTTGGTAAGTTTTCTTTTTTTGAGACTACGTAATATTCTATAGTTGGCTCTTTTCACTTACTAGTATACATTAGGCATCATTTCCTGTTGGTACGTAAGACCTCAGTTTTAACGGCTACAATATCAGTTAAGGAATTTCAAACAAAATACATGTATTATACACAATGCCAATTATATTTTGTAGAATGACATAATTCACACTAGAAATCTATGTCATTTTGATGTCTAAACATTTCTGAATCCTTTTTTTAAAAAAAGATAATGTATTTTAAAGTGTTCAGTTAATGTACACAATTAAAATGACTTTTAGAAATCTATGACAAAAGTTATATTTTTATTGAGCGTAAACTCTGGAGCCAAACTTCATGGGTTTAAATTCCAGCTCTCCAGCTAACCAGTGTGGGGCCCTGGGCCATTACCTAACCTCTTTGTGTCTCAGTTTACTCATCTTGTAAAGTGGGGAAAACCTCAGGGTGCCTACCTCTGAGTGTTCTGTGAGGATTAAGCCAGCTAGTTCATGTAAATTGCTGGAGTAGTGAGTAGTATGTGGTAAGTGCTCATTAAGTGCTTGTTTTCCGTGGCGTGAACGGCCATGGTTGGTTAATCTAAACTTTGGGCCATTTCTAAAATAGAAACATACGACTCTACTCCAGAATTCCCACAGCAGTTTCTGTGAATCTGTTGATTTTATTATTAACCAATATGCAGAGTTTTTTGCTTATTCACTTAAAAATTCTCTTATGATGTTGACTAAAACCCTAATTACATATTTTATTTTTTACAAGATACTAAGGAAGGCTACCAGATGGAAATCATAATTAATAATACTGTTTTGAGTATATTTGTTAATGGGTTTTGTTGAAAGGAACAATTTATTCCGTTAATAGTATTATAAGTGTCTTTGGGGGAAAATAAGTGTGGAATTAGGTTATGAGTGTGGTCATCACAATATTCATGTGTCTCACTCAGCAACCGCCAATTGAGCGTTTGTATGTCAGGTTATGATCTCTGTTTAAAGGTGAAGCGGGCAGAACCTCGTCAGTGTCATAGCTAACAGATGACGGGGGCAGCTGTGGCAGCAGGGGTACTGCCTTCATCACCCTGGGCCCTCTAGATAACTCCACACACCGGCGATCTCTGCGTGACTTGTCGAGAGGGGGTGGTGGTGAGTCTGAGGTGGCATTTCTGACAGCCCTCCATCTTTCAGATTACCTCGGTTGATCTGGTTCTGGGCCACGAGTCAGGAAGATGTGTGGTTTTGAATTGGCAGGGGGGAGGCGGGGACGCCGCCTCCTCTCAAGAAGCCCTGCAGGCCTCGCGATCTTTCAAGCGACGGCCGAAGCTCCCCGACAATGAGCTTCACTGGGACAGCATCGTCATCCAGGCCAGCACGATGTAAGTCGGCCTTGCAAGGCAGACTGAAGAAGGTCACCTCTGTCTTCTAAGTACTTTGAATAACTTGTTTTTTTTAAATCGGCTACTTAGCTAAAGTTTTGTCCCCCCCACCCCCCAGGATCATTTCCAGAGTTCCAAACATTTCCGTGCATCTGCGGCATGACCCTCCTGCCCTGACTAATGAAATGTATTGTTTGGTTGTGACGGTTCAGTCCCACGAAAAGACCCCAATCAGAGACGTGAAGCTCACCGCTGGTTTAAAACCCGGTAAACATTCCTTTTTAAAATTTGATCGGTGTCAGTTCAACAGAAAATATGTATCAGTGGTGTCAACGGCAGGAAGTTTGTTCCTGTGTGGTTATGAGCTAGTGCTCTCTATGCAGTAGTAACTGTCAGGATAACGTCTGAATTCTCCCTATTTTAAAACACGGATATTACTACTTTCAGGACAGGATGCCAATTTAACTCAGAAAACTCACGTGTCTCTTCATGGAACAGAACTGTGTGATGAGTCCTACCCGGCTTTACTCACGGACATTCCTGTTGGGGACTTACGTCCAGGGGGACAGGTGAACTTGGTCCCCTATGACCAGGAGGACGTCCACCAGATTGCGGTTTTAAATACAGAGCGGGTTTTGGACAGAACTTAACAGCCTATCCTGAGAACTACAAATGGGATTTAACTAAAGCACATTTTTAACAGTCAAATGTGTGAAATGTTCACACGTATTTAAATGTGTAAGATGTTGTAAGGAGTTTTATACAAGGGATTTTAGAACGAATGACCCTGACATGGAGAATTGGTTGCCTGATAAAATAACTAAATGACGTTAAGTTTGTAACTTCGGGAAATCGCCTTTCAGGTAACTTTTATTTCCAAACGAAAAACGAACAATTCTGGGGCAGTTGGGAATGATCAGAAAAGAGGCGGGATGCTGGTCCCACTCCTCTCCTGTGACAGGGACACCTGTAAACAGGGCTCAAGGATTTAGTCAGCTGGCCCAGTAAACTCCAGAAGGTGGGAATGTTATCCTGGAATACGTATCAGGAAGAAATCTCTGAATTGTTAAATTAAAATACTTTCATTTCGTTACAGCTGGAGAAAACGTTGTATGTTCGCTGTGGAACAGTAGGTTCCAGAATGTTTCTTGTGTATGTTTCTTACCTGATCAATACGACCCTTGAAGACAAAGAGATTGTTTGCAAGTGTCACAAGGTATTGTTTCTCCCGGTGCTTCGGGAAGCATCATACGTGGAGTGTTCCCTATTTTATAGGTGCTTGTGGTCTATTACAGATTTTAATTAAATATCGTGGGTTTTTTTTTAAATCACTTATATTTATTATAGCAGTGTGCTGTGGCATTCACTGCTCAGATGCTAGAAAATTGGCTCCACGGCTTTTTTTGCTATCAGCAGGTTTGGGATCTCATGCAAACAAAGTCTTGAGACTCAAAACCTATGTGTTTCCTTATAAAATCGCACATTGGATAAAATCTGTCAGTTGGTTATATGCTGAAGATTTTGGAGGATGGGAGGTCTCCCTTTATGGAATATTTATTTGATTAAAAAAGATTCTTAAGAAAATTGTTTCTGGTCACATGCCGATAGAAGGGATTGAGACGGGCGTGGCCATAGTGACTTGGAGGCAGCTGCTGTCAGCTTTCCGGGGTGTTTTCCGTTGGTTGCTTTTCTACTTGGAGTGATTTGGGGGCACCGTGTTTTTATTTGGAGTCACCCATCTTGTATGTAGTTGCTGGTGTCCTCCCTAAGTGATGGGTCATTATGCTATTTACTGCCTCCTTCGTCTTTGCTGTATTGTTTCAGCCTGTTCCCGTCAATTGGCTCCTCAGCCAGCAGGGGAGAAGGCCGGTCCGTCCGGGCATCTGTGGTTTGGTCCCTGCACAGAGTCCGGGCCGTCCGCCTTTGTATGAGTCAGTGGCAGGCAGCCGTCATCCCACAGGAGTTAGGGCTGTTTCCCACGTGGAGGGGAGGAAGGCAGCCAGTGTATGGAAGTTTCCATGGAGCCTGATGCCCGACAGTGAATCCTGGGTGGTGAACTAGGACGGGAGGGTGCCCATCTCAGCACGGCCTCCCAGCGCATCCCCTCCGGCCAGCCTTGTAGACGTTTGGCCCGAGTCTCCTCATCTACAAAATAAGGACATTCAAGTTCTGTGCGGCCTCAGAGTCCTACGCCTTGGAAAGGACTTGTGGAAATGAAGCTTCCAGGAGACTTGGAATATACCTTTTTAAGATGATTGTCTGCATGTAGCAGCTACCCTGCAGTCAGGCTACAACAGTGTGTGAGATCTCTCTGCCTCAAGACACGACAGTCCGAGGTGCATGCCACTTTTCTTAACCCCTCACCTGCTGCACCCGTCCCCCCACTTCAGTAACCACCGGTTTGTTCTCTAGTTAACAGTTTGCCCTTCTTTCCCCTTGTTCCCTTTGTTCTGTTTCTTAAACTCCACATGTCAGTGGAATCATGGTATGTGTCTTTTCTCTGACTGGTTTTGCTCAGCCTTATGCTCTCTAGCTCCATCCGCGTGATTGTAAATGACAAGTTTTCATTCTTTTTTATAGCTGAGTAATATTTCATCGTGTGTATATCCTCCCTCTTTTTTATCCGTGTGTCTGTTGATGGACATTTGGGCCGCTTCCACAGCTTGGCCCTTGTAAATAACGCTGCAGTGATCACAGGCGCGCATAGATCTTTTTGAATTAATGTTTTCATATTCTTTGGGTAAATAAATATTCATTAATGGAATTACTGTATCATATGGTCATTCTATTTTAGTGTTTCCATACTGTTTTCTCCAGGGGCTGTACCCATTTGTATTCCCGCCAGTAGTCCACGAGGGATTCTTTTTCTCTACATCCTTGCCAGTACTTGTTTCTTGAGTATTTTAGCCCTTCTGACAGGTGTGAGATGATAACTCATTGTGGTTTTGATTTGCATTTCCCTGATGATCGGTGGTGTTGGGCATCATTTCTGTGTCTTTCGGTCATTTGGAGAAATGTCTGTTCAGGTCTTCTTCCCATTTTTAAATTGGATTATTTGGGTTTTTTTGGTGTTGGATGGTAGAAGTTCTTTATATACTTTGGATATTAATCTTTTGTTGGATAGGCCATTTGCAAACATTTTCTCCTGTTCAATAGGTTGTCTTCTAATTTTTTTTAAGGAGGGATACTAATTCTGAGGAATAGAAATAGACGTTACACAAAACAGAATGAATTGGTCAAATATTCTTGGAGAATATGAGTTAAAGGGGATTAAACAGGTATTTTGACTTTAGGACTTAGCACAGCATTGAATTCGCTAATGTGTGTTGAGAACAGTCGCAAAAGGCTGTGGTGATTGTCTTTCAAGATTATTGTGCCCAGAGCACTTTCCCGTGGACTGCCTGTCCGACAGGCCCCAGCGTTATCTGTAAGGCGTTTTCGGAAATTTAAATGTAAATTCTTTTCCCTTCACTGGATTAAATTTCATTTTTCCCTGCATGTGTGGAAATTTAAAGTAGGCCACGTCTGAACCTGTCATTGAGTTGTTTCTTTAGTTCCTTAGATCTTTTCTGTGGGGAAATACCGAGGCCCTCCATTAGATTCACGGACCCAGTACAGAAAATTTCAACCACTGATATCCTGCTTACTACACTTTCTTAAGAAGTTAGCTGGATGGCACTGAGAGGAAGTCATTTGAAGTATGTAATAATAATGAACATGGTTTAGGCATTTCACTAACGTACTTTGTACACGTTACCTCACTTCGTTGTCAGCGGCCCTGCGAGGGTCATGAAACTGAGACTCAGAGACCATGTCCCTTCCTGAAGGTCACTTCACCGTCCCCAAGGTCTGCATCCATCTGGCATTATTACAGCCTGAGTTTTTAAAAAACATGACTTTTTAAAAAAGGGTTTTCAGTAACAGGGTGGGTGGTTTCTTTCCAAAGACTTAGTGAGCCCATTGCTTCTTGAATAGACTGAGAGATGTTGCATGTAGGTTAAGAGTACAGGTCCCTAGGGTCTGATTCAGGTCTGTTTTCTGCCTTTGTCACTTACTATAGCTCTGCGTGACCACTTCATCTGAAAATGGCGAGTATGATGGCATCTGTTTCCTTGAGTTACTACAAACATTACATAAAGCCTGTGTAGTGATTATAGCACTGTTAAGTTATTATTGTCATTATCATCATGATTAGTCGTCTTGAGTTGATGGGAGGTAAAGAACTTAGACAAGGGATGCCTGGGTGGCTCAGTCGGTTAAGCTCTGACTTCAGCTCAGGTCATGATCTCACAGTCTGTGGGTTCAAGCCCCGTGTCGGGCTCTGTGGTGACAGCTCAGAACCTGAAGCCTGCTTCAGATTCTATGTCTCCCTCTCTGTCCGCCCCTCCCCTGCTCACTCTGTCTCTCTCTCAAAATAAAATAAAGACATAAAAAAAAAGAACTTAGACAAAAGAAAACCCAGATTCTAGGCTTGGCACCACTAGCTTTGTGGCCTATGGCCAATCACTGAAACTTCCTTAGCTTTTGGTTCCTCCTCTCTAAGATAGTGACAGTGCCTGTCCTGCCCACTTTACTAGAGCCTGAGATAAAGAATGTGTTAGAAGACACTTTGCAGTGTGAGCTGTTATAAAACCACAGGATAATTTAATAGAAATTGCAGTCTGGTTTCTCTATATAATTTTTTATAAATGTCATCTGAGGGAAAGACCCCAGCTTCTTAATATATAAATTGGGATTATTTCTTGATCAGTTACAGATTGTGTTTTGTATGTCTTCTGTTTTTAAGTTTAGAAAAGCCGTTGAGTGTGCCCTTTAAATTTTCTTGCAGGATGAAACTGTAACTATAGAAACTGTCTTCCCATTTGATGTCGCAGTTAAATTTGTCTCTACAAAGGTACGTTCTTGTGAAGCATTTTGGAAATCATTTCAATTATAGAAATTAACAGAAACAGTAAAATGAATTATTGTAGTTCCAGACAGATTTTTTTTTGTCTTCGTTTGTGACAGTTTGAGCACCTGGAAAGGGTCTATGCGGACATCCCCTTTCTGTTGATGACGGACCTTTTAAGTGCGTCCCCTTGGGCCCTCACTATCGTGTCCAGTGAGCTGCAGCTCGCTCCTTCTATGAGCCCCGTGGATCAGCTAGAGTCCCAGCTGGACAGAGGTGAGACTGTGTGTCCTCCCACTAACTAGAAGACAGGTGTGTGTGTGTGTGTGTGTGTGTGCGTGCCCGCGTGTGTAGGCTAATAGTGGAAGAGTCAGCTTTTTGCTAAGGGAGGGTACTTGAGACTGATACAGAGCAAATACAGTTCGGCTTTAAGTAGATTTCGTACCATGTGCCATTTCCTCGAGTATACCTTATTTTTAAAATTTTTATTATTTTTTTATGTCTTTATTTTATTTTTGAAAGACAGAGAGTGAGTGGAGGCTGGGCAGAGAGAGAGGGAGACACAGAATCGGAAGCAGGCTCCAGGCTCTGAGCTGACAGCTCAGAGCCCATGGACTCGAGCCCATGGACTGTGAGATCATGACCTGAGCCGAAGTCGGATGCTTAACCAACTGAGCCACCAGGTTCCCCTACCTTATTTTAAAAGATAAGATTTTTGCTCCTATAAGGACGTTACTCTTTGTAAAATGCTCTTGAAAATAAAATAACAATATTTTTTCATATTTGGATTTTTTATAGATTTTTTTCTTATTGATTTTTAATTAACATTTATGGTTACTTACAATTTGAAATGGTGAAAGATGGTTATTAAAGAAACAGGAAAATATGGAAACGTAGACAGTAGGTTTTCTAAACCAGCTAAAATAGTTTAGAGAAAAGATTGAAACCCAGGATGTTACTTTTCTGGTGCATTTTACTTGGGGCTTATATGCTTCTTGAGCTGTTAGAGAAAAAAACATTAGTTTGAATGTTAACCCAAGCAAAATTGTGCTCAGTTATAAGGGTAAATATTGTATGAAAAAAAATCATGATGAATTTTTTTTTCAGTTTATGTATTTATTTTGAGAGAGAGAGAGCATGTCCACGGGAGGGGCCAGGGGGTGAGAGAGAGAGAATCCCAAGCAGGCTCTGTGCTATCAGCCCAGCGCCCAGTGTGGGGCTCAGGCTCTTGAACCATGAGATCAAGTTTTGAGCCGAAACCAAGAGTCGGACGCTTAACTGACTGAGCCACTCAGGTGCCCTCCCCACCATGATTAAAACTGAATATAGGGGCGCCTGGGTGGCTCAGTCAGTTGAGCATCCAGCTTCGGCTCAGGTCATGATCTCGCGGTTTGTGGTTCGAGCCCCGCGTCGGGCTCTTTGCTGACAGCTAGCTCAGAGCCTGGTGCCTGCTTCAGATTCTGTGTCTCCCTCTCCCTCTGACCCTCCCCTGCTTGTGCTCTCTCTGTCTCTCAAAAATAAAAAAATTAAAAATTAAAAAAAGACTGAACATAAATGAGTCATTTATTTGCTGTATTTGTTTATTTGACTTTGTTGTCATAAGTCATATATAGCTGATTTGCAATGCAGATTAAAATTAGATGAGTAGTTTCAGAATTCCAATATATTTTTTGTCTCTGGCCTGTGAATAAGTTCAATATCTATCAATAAATAATCAACAGGTATACTATCTTGGCCGTAGGCCATGTTCTCAAGAAAATGCCAAGAATTGCTGGCAGTCTTTATAGTCAGTTCTGTGCATTTTAGGGAGGTCATCATAAAAGAGGATAGATCAAATAAATAGATTTTTTAAAAAAAGCTCTCTATTTAAATGCTACAAATAGGCCCCACGTTCTGTAAGGTAATAATAATAAAACAATTTTGCTTTCAGAATGCCTTCATAAGTTTTGTTTTCGTCTTTCGAAACTTGGTTTTCCCTTACGATTTTGGAAATCCTTGTCTGTGGTTCTACGTCGTTTCTCTGTCCACTTCTTCCTTTCCTCCTCCCAGGCTGACGTGGAATGACCACGAGCTGTGGAGTCCCACTGAACTAGACTCAATTCTGTGTCCTGCTCTTTTGTTACATTGGATGGTTCATTTTGTTCTTTCGCTTGTCAGAGTTAAAAGAAGATAATGAACGTGAAATAGCGTGTGTGAGGTGGTCCGTGTGAAGCGCCTTAGCCCGGTGTCAGTCTCCTAACAGCTCAGCACAAGCTGGCCGGCTGTCCATCCTTTGCTGGTTCCTTTTCTTACTCCTTAAATGTTGATCATCTCCAAGAGCCTGACTTTGGCTCCTTTTGCTTTTTCTATAAGTCTTCACCTGCCTCGCAACTGTAGGCTCCACGGTCCCCAGTCCAGAGAGTGAGTCAGTGTAGACTGGGCCCCAGCCAGAAACCACAGACGCAGCCCGGACCCCCTCGCACACGCCCGTCCGTCCCCGCACCGTGTTCTCCCTTCCGTGCGTCTCTGGAATCCAGCTTCTTACCTCAGAAACCCCTTCCTACCGGCTTTCCTCTGCCATTCCCTCCTCTAGTCTGCCTTTCATATTGCCGCCAGAATTTTCGTTTCTTAAAAAACAACTCTTTTTCAGTTGCTTTTTATTTTTGTTTATTTATTTTTGAGAGAGAGAGAGAGAGAGAGTCAGTGGGGAAGGGGCAGACAAAGAAGGAAGGAGAGAGAACCCCAAGCAGGCTCCATACTCTCTGTGCAGAGCCAGACGCGGGGCTTGAACTCACAAACCATGAGATCATGACCTGAGCCGAAGTTGGATGCTTAGCTGACCGAGCCACCCAGGCGCCCCTCTCAAAACCAATTCTGAACTTGTTATTCCTTCTAGAGAACGTACGAGACCTTTCCCTGGGCAGCTCACCTTTCCAGCTGCTTCCGTACCAATCTCTCTACTTCCCCTTCCTCTTGCCCAGACTTTGACCAAGCCAGACTTCGTACATCCAGCAGACATTACCTCCATCTGTTTTTGAACGGTTAGTACTTCTGTCCAAAACCCTTTCCTTTTTTTTTTTTTCCCCCCACCTCTTGAACTGTTGTTTGCTCCTTAGGTCTCATGTAAGCTTTGACTTTTTGGTCTTCCCTAGCAGGGCTAGGCAACCCTTCTCTACTCCCAGAGCATTTTGTACATCATTACAACCCTAATCCCGTTATACCGGAATTATTTGTTTATACTGACGGCTCTCCTACTGCACTATGTGCTGCTTTAGAGACGGAGCCGGGACTTACCCCTTTTTGCACTGGCAGCCTCAGCCTCATAGTAGTTGTGTATTAGATGTTTATCAAATGAGTGAATAATGTCTACCTTGAATTTCCCATTACTAGTTTCCCATTGCTGCTGTAACACATGATCGCAAAGTTAGTGACCTAAACTCACATGGATTTATTATCCTTTCATTCTAGAGGTCAGAAGTCCTAAACTCAAGGTGTTGGCAATGCATTCCTTCTAGCTCCGGGGAACATCCTTTTCCTGACTTTTTCATTTCAGCATTCAGAGGCCATCTGGGTTCCTTGGCTCATCGGTCCTCCCTACCTCTTCAAAGTGGAGCACCTTCAGGTGCTTCTTCCTCTGGCCTCTGCTTCCATTGTCACATGTTTTTCCTCAGACTTCCTCCTACCTCTCTCTTTCCCTCAGAACCCTTGTGAGTGCTTTGGGCCCAATGGGATAATCCAGTAGAATCTTCCTATTTTAAGATCCTTATCTTAATCACATCTGTAAAATCCTTTCTGGCATGTAAGGCACCACATTCACAGTTCTGAGAATTATGATGTGGTCTCTTTGGGGGGGGGGGTGGCATGGCATCACTCCTTGTGCCACCTCCAAGGACACCAGCACTGATGCATTGCAAACTTTGTTTTTGACACATTAAAGATAACAGCGTTCCTAGGTCATAAAGTTGACCCTAATGTTAATTGTTGATAAACATTGTGATCATTTTGGTGAACTTCTTAGAGTTAAGGAGGACCTGAGGCGGGGAGGGGTAATATGAAAGTCCTAGATTTAAAACAAAAAAGTATCTTGGGGCACCTGGATGGCTCAGTTGGTTAAGCATCTGATTCTTGGTTTTGGCTCCGGTCTTGTTCTCTCTCCGTGCCCCCCGCCCCCCCGCCTTACCTCCATTTGCACGTGCTCTCTTTCTCTTTCAAAATAAATATTTAAAAATGAAAAGAAAACAGAGCAAGGAGCCTGAGCTAAAAAAGAAAAAGTATCTTAAGAGGTTTGAACTGATGTATGTTTTACTAACTGGGCTACAGTATCATTTCCTAGTCCTTAAAAATTAGTTAAAAGTGGTTAGACGTTGGCCCAGCTTTTTTCGCTTTGACTTCTAGTATCTGCTCACCATCGTAACTATTGATTTATCACAGCCCTCTTCACTGGAGAACCATAAAAACAATTAGTTCGTGTTTAGAGACCTTGTTATTATCGTTTGAAAGTTTCGCCCACAGATGTGCTAAAATCAGCCGTAGATGGGCATTGTGCCAGCTTGCGTTAAAGGAATCCCACTGCAGGCCGTGGGGTGCTGACGGGTGGGGAGGGCTGGGGTCAGGTATCTTGGCTCAGGAGTTCAGGCTACAATCGGCAAGAAGAAAGCAGCCTTGTACGAGAGGTAGGTCACCCCACTAGGCAATAATGAGGCCACATGTAACGTATTTCTATTTGATGGTATCACTAATACGTGTTTGTCAGAGAAAGCCAGAGTTGCCTGGGATGACATTTTGAGTACCGAAAGGGTTAACTAAAAATTTCTTCTGTCCTACCACAAAATGTTTCCTTTAGAGCATGAAATAATTTGGAGAAAGAAAAATAATCAAATAATCCAAAAGGTATTATTCTAACTCCAGACTTTTCCCTTTCATGAGTTCCCATAGGAGCTTGTCACAGACCTACAGCTGCTCTGCCTGGTTTTATTATACTGGAATATTGACGTATTAGAGAAAACACTGGGTAGGGACTTGGTGACCTTGAAAAAGTCATTTAACATCTCTTGAGCCTTAGCTTTTAAGTCTCTATACGTAATGTATAACTGATACATGTGTAGTTTCTGCTCTGTTACCTAGAGGTAGAACTCTCCTTCCACAGAGGAAACTGGTGCATCAGGATTCTAAGGGTTATTCCTTACAGTTGTCTTACAGACTGGTGAGAGTGCTAGCGAGTGCTTTTGTCTTCGATGCCCGTCTGTTGGAAATGTTGAAGGTGGAGTAGCAACTGGCCTTTACATTATCTCCTGGAAGAGGTAACTCAGCCCTATCTTTTCTTCCTTAGCTGTCCTGTCCTAATGCCTTTGTTATCTGATTGTCATTTGATATTTTTTTAAAAGCTTCTGTCAGTCCTGGAGAGAAGACTAGAAGTCACATGCTATCACTAAATATTTGTCCAAAACACAGAGATTTAAAAGGATAATTAAACTTTTATTTGTATTTGTCACAATTTGTGGCCTATATACTGATGAAATTTCAACCAAGTGAATTCTCATGACAGGGCCATTAAGAACATTTGGAGAAACTGTTCTTATTTGCAGTCAATAGGACTTTTACATAGAAAACCCAAGGGAATCAATGAATTATTCGAATAATAAGTGTTCCAGCAAAGTTGCTGGATAGAACATCAATATGCAAAAATCAGTTGGCTTTCTATATGTCAGTAATAAACCTCCAGGCAATGTACTTGTAAAACAGGTATCATTTAGATGATAACAACAATTGTAAGATAAGTAAGAATACATCAAATAGAAAATGGGTGTTGCCATTGTGGAGAAAATTATAAAACTTTAAAACATTAAGGGAAGTTCCTAAATGGAACATACACAAAGTATCTTGGGTAGGATTTGGATAAGATCGAATATTGTTTGTTCTATAAGTCAGTGCCATTTCCTTCAAAACCTCAATAGCTTGTTTTAGTAGAACTTGACACTGTTGATTCTGAAGCTTGTGTGGAAAAGCAAAAACTCAGAAATAGTCCAAGTATTCCAGAAAAAAAACTAGGCAAGGGTACTTGGCTCTTCTAAATTCCCAGACTTAATGTAAAGCTGCAGCAGTCATTGCTATGGTATTGGCATGGGGATATGTAAATAGGCCGGTGGAACAGAGGAGAGAGTCTAGAAATAGATCCACACATGTGAAAATCCTCTTTTAGAGAAGTAGCATTGCAGATCAGTGGAGAAAGGGTCACCTGCTTTATAACTGACTGGTGGCAAACAATTAGGTATCCACTTGGGAAAAAATTGTATCTCCACTGTACACTGTGCATAAAGATTAATTCCGGGCATATTAAAATTCTAATTGTGAAAAGCAAAAGGTTACTACTTTTAGTAGAAAATAAGAGAATTCTTCTATGACTTTGGAATAGGGGAGGGTTCTTTAAGACATAAAAAGTATAAGCCAGTAAAATTGATGAATTTGATTTATTAAAATTCAGTTTTTTAGTTCATTTAAAGAATACCATATAAAAAATGAAAAGACAAAATACAAATTGGGAAAAGCTATTTACAATACATAAAACTGAGAAAGCGTTAGAATTCATATCAAGAACTTACACGAATCATAAACAAGTTTCCTAACAGAAAGTTTAGCAAAATCTTAAGGATGCAGTGTAAGAGAAGCAGAAGAAGCCAGATGGCCGGGAAACACAGGGAGAGGAGATCAACCTTACCAGGAATCTGAGATTCAAATGTGTTCCCACTAATTTGGAAAAAATAAAAGGGGTTAACAATGCAAAGTTTGTCAAAAAAAAGGTGCAGTGTAAAAGAGAACAATTACTTTGGAAATCCACTCAGCAGTGCCAGGTGAAACGGAAGATTCCTGTGTCCTACAGCCATAGAAACGGCCTCAAACAAGGACACAAGGGATATATGGAAGAATGTTCGTAGCACTTTTGATTATAATGGCAAAGAGTTACAAACTAAATATCCATCAACGGGGAAAATGGATAAGTTGTGGCGTGGCCATAGATTGGAGTGTGGCCATAGATTGGAGTGCGATGTATCAGTGACAGTCAATGAACCAGAGCTGCACCTGGTAGCCGTTAGTATTTAAGGGAACAAAGCAGCTGCAAATGTTGAGAATATGAACAAATTGCATGTATGTAATATTGGAAAACATGTGAAACACTGTACATTTCTTAGGCTACCTAGATAATTTGGAAAAGTGTAAAGACATACGTTGCAATGTTGGGTCCCCACGTTTAGGCTAGTAGTTACGTCTGGGGGAGGTGCAAGCAGGAAGGTGCACGTGGGGACATTCAGCTGTCTTGTGATGTCTTCTTAGGCTGGGAGGAAGATATGTGGAACTTCATGTGTTAATCTCATGGCCTGGCTCAGTTTTTTCATAAATTTTAAAACCGTGAAGGAGACATATTAGAAATGAGAAAGGAAAAATGATGGACTTTTATTTTTTTTAAAGAGCTAACAAACATCATTCTTTCCCCTACTTCTGAATTTACCACACTGAAGTGTAATTTATGTTTATAGGAATTAAAATAGGAATTTGAAAGCACTGCTTAATCATCCCATCACGTTACTGTAATACCATAAAGACCTACTAATGAGGAGGGGTTAGATGTTTCCATGGGGGCGGGGTTTGCAGTGCAATAATTTGCACACAGTGTCAGCTGTCCCCAAGGCCGGTCCTTGGGAGTCAGACAGCTACCGGCTGGCCCGTGGTTCTCGTCCTAACTGTAACACAGGGGAAGATATTTGACAGATTCATGATGTCACTTTATCTCTGCGATGTCGGAATGCCCCTATGTTTATTGGTAGTACAATATTTTTGGTTCTTGGGTTTCTACTCTGTACTGGTCGTGTAGTTAGAACGGGACACAGGGAAGTGGTCTGGTGCTCGGCCTTGAACCCGCCGCAGGGCGGGAAGGTCTGTGTCATAACTCAGTCTGCGCACCAGCGCCCACATCGAGAGCGCTCTGCTTCCACGCCCCGGGGTAAACGGTGGGCTTCCTGGTGGGGCTGACGCACCTTCTGGCCCCCGGACCAAACAGCAGCCTCGGGTTATCACGTCGGTTCGGTGGAAACATGCAAAACACAAACGGGATCCTGAAGCTTTTATTTCACTAAACTACTTCCAAAAATAAAGTTTTAGGAGACGTCTAAGTAATTTCTGTTTCCTTTGAAACAAGTTGGTGAGTATACACGTTTCCTGTTTCTGATTTAACGTTTCACGTAAAGTGCGGATTTGAAAGATGCCCTTTTCTGTCCCAGGACCTCCGCCATGGGGAACGTCCCTGTCATCAGTACTGCCGTCACTCTGCCACATGTGATCGTGGAAAACATTCCGCTCCACGTGAATGCAGGTAACGGCATCCAGTTGTGCCTGGTAAAAGGAATCCAGTACCATATTTAGTTTAGCTTCTAAGATTTAAAACTACTTTTGTTACGAAAAATGGCCAACATTCACAGAGGTAGATTGTGATCAGTCTTGTTTCATCTGTACCTCTAGCTCCGCCTCCTACCTTATTTTAAAGCAAATCTCAGATATTGTGTCATCTATCAGTATTTCTGTATTAGTGGTTATTTTTCTAAACATAATCACCGTTCTATTATCATCACCTTAAAAATGAACAATAATTCCTTAATATTAATTACCAAATCCCAGTGTTGCAGTTTCCCTGTTTACCTCTGAACGTTTAGATTATTTTAAGGTCTCGACACTGCAGTTGAGGGATGTCTCATACTTTGGAAATCTCTGGTGGGCAGTCTCCCTCTCCCCTCCCTCACCTCCTTCAACCCCCCACCCCTTCCTTGCTATTTGTTGAAGAAATGGAGTCAGTTGTCCTGCAGAGCTTCCCACAGTCTGGGTTTTGCTGATTGCATTGTATCATTTTTAAGTGTCCCTGTAAGTTGGTGGTTAGGTCTGTAGCCTTGATCAGACTCAGGTTCAAGTGTTTGGCAAGAATACTTCGTATTAATGGTATGTGCTCCCATGATGCCTGTCATTCTTCTTGAACCATGATGGTTATTTAGGGACATGTTTCATCATTTAATTATTCCAAAATAGAATTCACTTCTCGATAGCCAAGACGCTTTGTAAGTCATCCAGCTTTAGGAGACGTGATTCTGTTTAGCCTGTTTTATCATAGTCCCACGGCTCTTGTCCAAGAATGCGCTTCTTTAGCCAGAGTGCAGTAATCTCACTAATTTAAATAGTCGCATGTTTCCAGAAGGAGATTCATTTGCAGAAAGAACTCCTAAACGGTGAACTGTTGTCTTTAACCGAGAGAGACGTGTCGTCTTTCTCTGCAGATCTGCCGTCATTCGGGCGCGTCAGAGAGTCCTTGCCTGTCAAGTATCACCTTCAGAACAAGACTGACTTAGTGCAAGACGTGGAGGTCTCTGTGGAGCCCAGCGATGCCTTCATGTTCTCTGGCCTTAAACAGGTATGGGTCCTACCTCATTGGGTTGCTTGTGCGGACGCAGAAGAGTGGCCAGGCAATGGAGAGCTATATACTTAGTTTCTCCAAATGACCTGATAAGGCTGACTGGGGTCCCTGTTATGTGATAGCAGGAAATTTTTAGTCACCTTGAAATATTAAGTGCAACTTGTAGGGGTGGATTAAGTGGACAACCCTTTTCACATCGAGATCATACATATAAGTTTTTTCTTTCTATGAAACAAGAATGCACAAATCCTTGGATTATAATACAATTTCTGAAAATTTTAGATTTCCCTTTTATTACTACTGAGTCTGTGTCTGTGTGTCTTTGTATCTGTGTGTGTATTTTAATTTGAGGCCTAGAAGCCTGACTACCCATATTAAAAGCCTGATTTCCTGGGGGGCCTGGCTGGCCCAGTCTGTTAAACATGTGACTCTTAATCTTGGGGTCATGAGTTCAAGCTCACACTGGGCATGGAGCCTACTAAAAAAAAAAAGCAAAAAAACCCCCTGCTTCTCTTCTGAACTATCAGTGAAATTTTTTAGAGATTTTTGACCTTGCTTAGAATTTACTTATCTTTCGTACATTTAGACACAATTTTATATTTACACATAAAAATAAATTATTCAGGTGTTTTGATGCACCCTTTCAAATCAGAGGTGGAAAAGTTCATCACATTTTTGAGTGGAATATACACTTTCAGGCAAAACCAATTTTCATGAGAATACTGTCTTCTCTCAAAGTTTCTAACAGACGCCCCTCAAGAGTCAGTAAATACTTTTTTTGATAGGGACATAATTAGAGGAACAAAACATGTCCTAGTACTTACAAGTGTCTACCCTGACTAGTCATTCGTGCTGTGCATGTTCTGGATGCTAGGTTTGTTACGAAATTTAAGATAGGATTCTTGGGGCGCCTGGGTGGCTCAGTTGGTTAAGTGTCTGACTTCGGCTCAGGTCATGATCTCATGGGTCATGAGTTCGAGCCCTGTGTTGGCCCTGTGCTGACAGCTCAGAGCCTGGAGCCTGTTTCAGATTCTGTGTCTCCCTCTCTGCCCCTCCCCTGCTCGTGCTTGCTTGTGGTTTATCTCTCTCTCCCTCTCAAATAAATAAAAACATGAAAAAATATATTTTTAGTAGAATTCTATACCAAGTAGACTGTAAGTCCATACACTAACTTAAGTTTATAGCATACAGTACACGTCATATTAGCTATTTGATACATACACATCTTTGACACATGTACATACTGTATGTACTCATTTGCAAATGCATAAGCTTTTCTTGAGTGTCCTGGTCTGTTTCACATATTGACTTACAAATAATGTACGATACCAAAATCTTACCTTTGTGTTCTTTTCTAAAGTATTACTAAAATTTTCCAAACATGTTTTTCCCCCCGATATTACGTACCTTACCACAAAGATAAAATCCCGAAAACACCGGAAACAGCTAGTTTGTCTTACGTTGACATAGCGTTTGCAAAGAGACTGTTCTACGAAGCATCTCATGACATAAGTGACTATGAAATCTGCGTGGGACACAGAAGATGTCAGTCCATGTAGTGGTCCCCTTTGTAAGCTGGTAAAGTTGCCATTTAGGTCTTGGTAGAAACTGAGGTATCACGCACAGGTTTCTGTACATGTGCTATGTGTGTGGTCATAGTCTCTTCCTAGTTCAGCCCTATATTGTGGAATCTGTCTGGAAGGTGGAATAGGAGAGGAGACCGTTTCGCCGGAATGACGTGGGTGTCTGCTGATTTGTAAATACCGAAGGGGTGATAGCAGGCAGGTGCTGTAAGTGTATATACTGATTGTCTTTCTCTACAATTTGTTACGATATAGATTCGATTGCGTATCCTCCCCGGCACCGAGCAGGAAATGTTGTATAATTTCTATCCTCTGATGGCCGGATACCAGCAGCTGCCGTCCCTCCACATCAACCTGCTGCGATTTCCTCACTTCACAAATCAGCTGCTCAGGCGTTTTATACCTACCAGTATTTTCGTAAAGGTAAGGCTTAGAAATGGTCTGCCTTGTACGTCTCCTGTCTGGAAAACAAACCAAAGGAAGTGTTTTTTCATGTAAGCTTCTCTAAACAGTATTTTGAGGCTTACTGAGAGTTTTGACCAGTATATATGAATTTGGCAGTATTGCTTTCCATTTCTATAAAGTTGCTATTATTTTACAGAATCTAATTTCAAAGGTTTTTGTTCCCTCAGGTAAAGAAGGATTTACCTGTACAGTATCCTTGGACAGGTTTTTTCCCCTTTTGGCTTATAAGTAAAGCATTTTTTAAAATTGTGGTTAGTTTATAACTAATTTTTAATCAAAATGGATTAACTTTCTAAGTATCACCCTTGAACTTTCCTAACTCTCTGTGTAATACTGAATTGGGATCCCTTCTGAGAATGCCCCTTAGTAAAGGAATGCGCAGGCCGGTCATAGTCAGTGAGGGAAGGAGCGAATCAGGCCGCACAGGCAGCTCATTTAGCCCAACGCTCACCTCCAGCAAAGCCATTCTCCGGCCTAGAACTGAGGCTTCCCTCCCAGCGCCTGTGCTCTCCTCAGTCACTCCGACAGGAACGCTTGGAGGAACTGTCCTTTTTTTATACAATCTGGGGTTGGGTAAACTACGAACCAGCCTGTATTACTGTATCCTTCCTAATCCTCCTAGCTTTTGTCTCTCCAGACTTACACTACTCCTTGCTTACATTTGCAAAAAATAATTTATTAACATTTCCAAGCACTATACTTTTCCAAGCACCATATTGGATTAAAAAAAATTTTTTTTAATGTTTGTTTATTTTTGAGAGAGCGCACCGAGTAGGGGAGGAGCAGAGAGAGAGAAACACATACAGAATCCAAATCAGGCTCCAGGCTCTGAGTTGTCAGCACAGACCCTGAAACGGGACTTGAACTCATGAACTGTGAGATCATGACCTGAGCTAGAACTGGATGTGTAACCTACTGAGCCACCCAGGCACCCCCTAAGCACCCTACTTTTAAATTATAAAAGAAAAATACAATAATTCTAGATCTCCTGTGTTTAAAAGTGGCTTTTTGAAAGACTTTGTTATTTTTTTAGGAGCAGATTTACGTTCAGAGTAAAACTGAGAGGAAAGTACCCCCACCCACACCCCACCCCCACAGCAGTGGTTTTTTTAACATCTCTGCCTGTTCACATTCTGAAGCCATGTCTGTCTGTCGCTGTTCCTCGCTGTCATGTCTGAGGTCACCTTGAAGGGACAAAGTCTCCTGACCTGGGTGGGGGCACTGGGGAAATAATGGTTTCTGAGGGCCTTTTGGCCGTTTGACCTTCTGAAGTCTGGAATTCCCATGCTCAGAAGTGCGGCTGTAATTAGTGTGAGGATATGTGTCAGCGTAGACAGAGGTGCGCAAACAGAGCCTGTGTGAGCTGTGAGACTTGATCATTTTGAAGAATCAGGATTTTAGGTCCATCGATTAATCTTCCTTTCCCTGCGGGGCTCCCTACACCCCACCCAATCCCAGCTCCTGCTGGTTCAGTCTTCTCATTTTCTTCCACAGTAAACCTCTACTGGGTGGTGCTTAAATCTAAGGAAAGGTTCCAGAACCATAGCCTTTTGCAAGTGTTAACAGAACTAACATGTTCTTTTCGAACTGCCATTGCTCTTTTTTCTAAATGCAAGTACTACCTTCTAGTGACTTGACTGCTGCCGCAAGGCTGCTGGGATCCTCAGAGCCAGCCCCCTCACCAGGTGGGGAAAGTCTGAACTACAGTTGTGTTACCTGTCATGCTAAGGACGGTGACTGAGTACCCTTTTCCTACTGAGTCAACAGTCTGGCTCACTAACCTATTGGCTGTATCCCTTCACATCTGTACTGAACTTCGGAGCCGTGCTGTTCCAGTAGCATAGCCACTAGTCACGTGTGTCCTATTGAGATTTAAGTTCAAATTCATTTTAATTTAATTTAAAAATCAGTGCCCGAGCCACACCCAAGGGGCTCAGGCATCGGTGCTCTGGCGGCTCCGGTGGCGGACGGCACTGACACAGAGCGTCCCCGTCAGCACGGAGCGTCGTGCTGGACAGCGCCTCCCTCCTCCAAGGCTGCGTGAATATGCTTCTTCCTTTGAAAAGCAGATTCCAGTCTTCTAATTGATGGTCCTGTCTTCTGTTCCTGTTTCTGAAGCGTTTTGTAAGGATTTAACCACGCTGAGCCAGGATTGTGTTTATAAAACTGAACACCGTCTATCAGGACTAAGGATGACGTGAAATATAAAAGACCAGCACCTGTGCTTTCATTCATTCCCTTCCTGCCTCGAATGTCAGAGGCCTAATTTACACGTGTATGCACACACATGCACACACGCACACATATGCACATGCACGCACAGATGTATGCATGCACACACATGTACACACATGTATGCACGCACATGTGTGTAAGTACACATGCATAGGTACATACAGGCACACATACTTGTACATGCATGTGTGCACACACCATGCAATGCACACACACGCATACATAGATGCGCACACATAAATGCATGTGCCCACGTGTACACACACATACGCACATGCACGCACACGTATATATATACCAATATGTGCGCGCGCACATGCATGCACACACCCACGTGCACGTACATGTATATATGCACACATGCATGCGTACATGTGCACACGCACACATGCACGCACACAGTTATGCACACATGCATGAGTACACACATAGATGCATGCACACGCATATGTACATGTATATGCACACGTGTATACACAGCAGTGCACACACACATATGCACACATGTATGTGTACATACATGCACACACAAGCTTACATACATACATGTGTAAAACGCACAGCAACAAAACCGAAGGCAGGGGTGCTCCCTTCCCTGCCTCCGGGAGTCCCCTGGGAGTCATCTGCCTACAGCACAGTGACTGACTTCTGTTTCACGTCTTGAGACCATCTCGGTCGTGCGTTACCATGCAGGTCGGCTAGCATACATCTGCTTGGTCAAATTATCCGCAAGAATTTCATTTTGGGGGCAGCGGGGTGGCTCAGTCTGACTCTTGATTTCGGCTCCGGTCATGGTCTCAGTTTGTGAGTTTGAGCCCTGGGTCAGTCTGTGCTGAGAGAGTGGAATCTGCTCATTCTGTCTTTCTCTCAAAATAAATATTTTTTAAAAAAAATAATTTCAGGGATGCCTGGGTGGCTCAGTCGGTTAAGCATCTGCCTTTGGCTCAGGTCATGATCTCACGGTCTGTGGGTTCGAGCCCTGCTTCAGGCTCTGTGCAGACAGCTCAGAGCCTGGAGCCTGCTTCTGATTCTGTGTCTCCCTCTCTCCCTGACCCTCCCCTGCTCACAGTATCTCTCTCTGTCTCTCAAAAATAAATAAAAATGGAAACCAATTTGACAATAAACTATTATTTTAAATAAATAAATAAATAAATAAACATTAAAAATTAAAAAAAAAAAGAATTCCATTGGTCAGTTACTTGATGACACCCGAGGTGTTGCTGACCTGTCAGAAGTTCGATATCCTCAGTACGGTTGCAGTACCTTTTCTTCCTGCTCGGCCTTTACTCTTCTTCTGTAATGTTGTAAGTTTTTTAGTGACCGTGAGGAAGGGGAAATCTTTGTTTTCATCTACTGCTTCTATCCTTGCAGTATTCATTGTAAGACACCGTAGTTCATGGCGGATGGCTTTTTCTCAAACAGGAGATTGGGAGACCTTGAACCCCCAAGAACTTGCCTATCAGTTCAGGTTTGTGGCCTCCATAAAGCTTGAGGTGCAGGAGGGCCCTGAGCAAGAGAGAGAATAAAACTGTCCCTTGAGCAGGAGTGGTAAGGTTCCCTTCCACCTGCTCCTGGTGATAGATTGAGGAGCTGCTGGAAAACAAGGCGAAGATTCAGCAGGTGACCGTGATGGTCGGCGGTGACCTCGGTGGGTCAGAGGGAACGGGGGCGGGGGGGGGGGGAGCACCTAGGCTTGCAGTTTGCCGTCCCCAAGTTCCAGTGCGGACAGACCGTGCGGTAAAAGGAGAAGAACAATGTGATTGTGATGCTTGTACACTTCATTCTGTTTTTGTGAAACACCCCCAAGAATTTCGGAATCTTTTCCATTCATAGAGCTTTTGTTGGTCTTATTTTGTAAACCCGTTCCGTTTTCCCACTTTAAAGCCACAGGGTCGGCTCATGGATGATACCTCTATTGCCGCGGCATGATGTTCGAGACCAGGCCTGGATGTTCTTGCAGAGACGGTGGACGGAACTCTGTGGTTTTCATTGTGAACTGTAGCTTTGATCATGGTAAAAGTTAATCTTTTCTATTTTTTAATGGATGTTATACCAGCTCTTCAGAGGAACTCATGCTTAAAACATTGGGAAGATCTATCCTCTCTTATAGTTTCACTAATAAATATTTGAAATCTCTCAGTGTGATGTGGAAGGATGTCAGACCATTGTTATTGCTGGAAGTCATTGTATGAATAGTAAGTGATTTGCAGGTGCAGTGTCAGAGGAAAAGTAAGCATCCCAAATGTGAGTGGCCAAGGAGAGGAAAATGCCGTAGTATCTGCCCCAGTGAAGTGACTCCTTTTAGCACTGGTGGAACTGGAGTCACTTGTAGAGCTGGCTGAATTAGAGATAAGCCCATTGTCACAAATTGGTTATGTGCTCAGAGTACAAACACATAATCAGTTGTATGAGTAATCCGGAAATCTTCCAGAAAGTTTTAATCAAAGTAATTTAAAATCTATCTAAAAAAAAAAATCTCTGCTTGGTATCAAAACTTGTGAAATAGTTCAGCTTGGAGCCCAGATGTGGATCATTTATGAAACAGGTTTGTATTGTAAGTGTGTTAACAAGATTTTTGTCTGTCAGGATCTAAACTATAAGGAAGTGATTATAAGCTGAATCTCTTAAGTTCACAGTTTTTTAAAAAGATACAAGGCCTAAACGAGAGTTTTTAGTTATCTTGGGCCATTTCAAAAGAACTATCTAACACTCTTGGAAATTCATGTAAATAAAAATCATATTGTGAAAATTTTTTCCTGTTAAAATATCTTAATTTAAAACTTACCAGATCTCCTGGAAAATTTTATTATTTAAAAGCATAGAAGTTGTAAAAAGGAACTAGTGATGTAAATAAATACGTTCTCTTTCAAGTTCGCTCGTGTGTACCTTTTATTTATCTTGAGCTTGTTTGATTTCAGCTTCACAAAGCAGCTTTTACTAAGAACACTGCGGCCTGAGGTCTAGGGAGGGGCATAGGATTGGAAATCAGGAGCTCCGCATTCCAGACCCGGCTCTGCTGACCTTCCGCGAGACCCGACAGCGGGATTGGCGGTCTCGGGAGGACGTGAGTTCCCTGCGGTCTTGGCTTTTCAGGAAGAGGCCATGGGGAAGCTTGTCTCCACAGTCAGTTGTCCAGGGTCAGGTCCCGGCTCTGCCGCTTGCTGGGGAGGCCTGTCCCAGATGCTTCCCCTCTGCGTCTCGGTGTTCTTCTCTGTGAGGCGTAGGTGGTGCTCAGTACCGATCCCCTAGGTTGGGAGGAGGGTGACCATTGCTGCCGGGGAAGAGCTTGGAAACAGTAGCTGCCCCACAGGAGTGCTCACCCAGGGACGTCTGTGATCTTATTATTACTGTTACTGTTATCATGGGAAGACTGAAGATGAGAGTCATGCACCTCCTGGAGGGTTCGTGTTACCAGAATTTGTCGATGTTTATGTAGTTCAGTACGTACGTGAGCATATCTGTGTGTACACTGGTGTGTGTATGTAAATGTCTGAAACTGTGAACAAAACTGTCATGAAACAACATAGTCTCTATCCTCTTGTATTTTATGTCCTGTTCTGTTTTGTTACAAAATGTGCCTGGTGTCACCTGCTAAGTTGACTTCATGCCCCACTGATGGGACGTAACCTGCAGCTGGAAAAACTCACAGGCTCCTTTTAATCTGAAGGTGGTCTGATGCAGGGCTTCTGTAATAAAGATCCCACGTGGGAACACCGCCATCGTCAAACATGAAGTGGGCGTTAGGACACATGAGTCACCAGCACTCACGTTGATGTCGGCGTGATGCATGTCCCCGTGCGCTACTGACGAGGCACCAGACATGCAGGCCTGCGCTGTCCCCTCCTCGACCTTGGAGCTGGCAGTAGAGTAACCCTTTCCCAACCAGGAGTTCTCCCAGACCGTTAGTGCTACTGGAATACATTATGTCCTCTTGTTTTTAACTTGAAAGTTTTAGTTCAGAAATACATGACTTCATCAGCTTCCCTGGGTCCCCAAAATCAGAACCGTCACAGTGTTGCCAGAGCTGCTGATGAACTCAGGTTACAAGTGTCATGGGGACCTCACAGTCTTTCCCTTCCCGCCTCTGTGCCGTCGGCCACGATCATCTGTGTGCGCACGTCTCTTACTCTCGGTTTTTTACCGGGTACCGTTTGGTTCTCAGTATGGCTCTCCACCAGTGCTGTCCACCCCTCACGGTATACGTTTTTAACTAAACATTGTATTTTGGGGGAGGTGTGCATTGACCGTGGACTCCTGTATCATGAAGGCGAGCACTGTTAGAGATGAGATGGTGTCGGGTGTCACGGGAAGATGAGGGTGATGATGTCTTGGGAGGAAGAAGCCACATTTTTTTATTATTAAAAAGATTTTTAATGTTTTTATTTATTTTTGAGAGAGAGAGAGAGAATGCGAGCAGCGGAGGGGCAGAGAGGGGGAGACACAGAATCTGAAGCAGGCTCCGAGCTCTCAGCACACCGCCTGACACGGGGCTTGAACTCCATGAACCGTGGGAGCATGACCTGAGCTGATGCCGGACACCAACCAGCTGAGCCACCCAGGTGCCCCTTTCAATTCTCAATTTGCCTAAATCCATATTTTATGATTCTAAAAGTTTATTTTGCAATTTAAACTCAATTTTCCTCAAAATGTTAGGTTCCTTATCCTTGAATTCTTTAAATGGTTTTATGGAGCTTGACTCAGATAGATTTTAAAAAATGTTTTTCATGTTACTTGGAGGAGGGATTCTTTTGTTTTAATTCAGTCATTTCTTTCATGGCCCAGGTTATATCTCCACCCAGAATATAAAACGTCTTCCAGTTGAGATACTGTCCCTGATAATAGCTATTAAGAATTCTGAGTTGTGGGGCCCCTGGGTGGCTCAGTCTGTTAAGCGTCCGGCATTGGCTCAGGTCATGATCTCATGGTTCATGGGTTCGAGGCCCACGTTGAGCTCTGTGCTGACAGTTGGCTCAGAGCCTGGAGCCTGCTTCGGATTCTGTGTCTCCCTCTCTCTCTGCCCTTACCCTGCTCATGCTCTGTCTCTCTCTCTCTCTCTCTCTCAAAAATAAATAAAACATTACAGAAAAAAAGGAGTCTGAGTCGTGACTTCTACGTTGGCACTGTAATGAGAGCAGGGCCACCTGTAAGTGGAGAAAACCGAGCTCGTGGTGTGGGCTCCTGCGGTCCCAGGTCAGACCCTTCCGAGGCTCCCCCTCTTGACCTAAACCCCCAGAAAAGCCACCTAAAGTGTCCCATTTCCTGGAGTAGAAACTACTTAGAGATGAGTTGTATGACTTGCTAGTACAGTGAATAAATAGCAGTGACTGTACTCTCCAAGAAGCAGGTTGTGCACCAGTAGTGATCAGAGATCGTTAAATGGGTCCACGATGCCAGAAGGAGACGCGCTCTCCTGTGCCCGTCCCGTTTCTTCATGCCGTGAGTCCTCTCCAACTGCAGTGTTACGCATGGACGCTAAGTAAAAAATCATTGATCCTGTGCGTTAAGACATATAAGAAAACAAGCTCACGTTTTATTTTATTATCCTAGCATTTCAAACGCCTTTTTTTTTTTACACATATGGACTTGTTTTGAAACATTTTTCACAAGTGATACTCATGCCATCCCTTGGTGAGCTCCAAAAACATCTTCCTAGGACCGGCCAGTGGCGCAATGGATAACGCGTTGGACCACGGATTAGAAGATTCCAAAAACATCTTCCTTTTATTTTAGCAGACTAAACTAAAGAGGACCATAAAATTCACTACATGAGTATAAAATCCCATGTTTTCAGGTTTTCTTCAAAGATCGTATTTGTGAGAAACTTTCTCTTCCACTCACTTTACTGTCTCTGCCTTCTGAGGCATGTTTTCCCAGACAGGGAAGTAGAAGCAAAGTCAAAAATGCTGTTTTCTCTCCAGTTACCGAAAGAACTCCTAGCAACCTTGAAGTTGGATTTTCATTTACGTAACAACAAGCCTTATCCAAAAGTTATGAGCAAAGGTATCAGCGTGCGTGGCGCATGGGAGCTTGGGAATATTGTCTTTATTATGTTGGTCAAGCTTTCTGAACTATGTTTCCCAAATGATGAGCGCCAACATTTATATTGTGCTACAGTGTGATGTTCTTACCTCAGTTAATTCTCGTAATAGCCTGACGTGTAGGAAACACTTTAAAGAAGTAGAAACTGAAGCACATAGAACCAATGGTCTGGTTTTCTCTTACTTCAAAACAGATCATTGCAATAGTTAATGGCTTTATTTTTTTTATTTATTGTTTTATTTTTAAAGCTTAGCTATTGTAATTTTTTTTAAGTTTATTTATTTTTGAGAGAAAGAGTACAGAGAGAGAGAGGGAGAGAGACAGAATCGGAAGCAGGCTCAGGGCTCCAAGCTGTCAGCCCAGGGCCCAATGCGGGGCTCGAACTCAAGAGCTGTGAGATCATGACCTGAGCCAAAGTGCATTCTGTGAGCAAAAACCCCGTGTTCTGATTTCTTAAGTCTCTGGCAATAAAGCTGCTGCCCCTAATCGCACATTGAATCTAAGTGTTTGCTGAGCACCTACCATGGGCCAGTTGGGCTGCTGATTGCTAACTGGACACCCTGTTCCTGAAGAGCAGTAGGGGACAATGCCACGCATACAAATTCCACTGCAAGGTGCAAAATGCAGAAGGGGATAGGAGACTGGGGAACTATGGGATGTCTGTGGTTTGTTTTAAACTGCTCCTTGGGGGCGGGGGCAGGGGGGATTAAACTGGTCTGAAAGGAATGGATAAGTAAGATTTTGAAAAGTTTTGATAGTTGTTAAAGGTGGGTCGAAGTGTGCCTGGGGGTTCATTTCATTCTACTTTGGGATGTGTCTGAAAATGTCTAGGATTAACGCAATGTTAAAAGTGCAAGGTAGAAGCGGACCGCATGGAGGTGAGCAGAGGGCAGGAGTGAGGAGGCCTCGGTGAGGACAGGGCTTCCTCCAGGAGCAAATCAGCTTTGCTTTCGTATTTGTGATAAAATCATTGTTTTTCTTGTGTGGGACGGCATTCCCATTACCCTTGAACAGCTAACGTGTGAGAGAGTTTGGGAGGACATATAACAGTCTGTAAAGTAAACAGACCAACGGAGAGCTTTCCAGGTGATGAAGGAGCTGCCCACCGGCGCCCATTCCTGCCAGCGTCAGGGCGCCAAGTGCTTTTAGCGGAGACTTGTTGGCTGTCGAGTAAGGTAGTGCTGTGTTCCTACTCAGGAGGCTCATGCTCAGTGGTAAGAGAAAGGGGGGCCATGAAACTGACACAGAACTGAAAGAATGAAGCTTTATGCCCGTCACCACCACTGCTCCTGGAGAGCGGGGCTTTTTCTGCTAAAAATTCAAGGATTTGGGGATGACACTGGTGTTTTTGGCTTTGTACTGCTCATCGGATTGAAGAACTGTAGTGTGAAAACTGTCTGATCTTGAGTGATCAACAACCGTTGTCTCAGCAAAGGACTGAGTCTGAAATGCCCAATTTAACCGGAAGAAATAAACAGCTCTATGTTCAAGATGAAATAGGAATTATTTAAATACAAGACAGGGGGCGCTCTGTGATCGCTCACTTATCAGAGGCGTTCATGACTGGCAGGTACTCAGACCACGTTTACACTATTTTGTCCACTTCTGATGACTATCCCTTTATTTCCATTTTATTAAATCCTCAGAATTTCCAAACATACACAAAAGTAGACACTATAACACACTTCGATGCTTGTGCTCAGCTTCTGTATAAGTACTTCGCCATGTACTATTTAATCTCAACCTCTTAATTTCACCCACAAAAGGACTTTTAAGAAAACAGTAACAATGCATCATTACTCTAAAACAAATTACCAATAATTCCCCAAGATTGTCTAACACACAATATGTATTCAATTGTTCCTGACTGACCAAGTAGTTTTGATAGTTGGTTTGGATCCTAACAAGGATTGACCAAGTAGACTTTCTATAGTTTAACCAAACTAGTTTTCTAACAAGGTCTTCCATTCTATGATGTCTCTTAAGTCTTTTCTTCAGTTTCATTTAACATAGAACAGCAATCCCTTTTTATCCCTTACCGTTGAGGGAGGTGTTGAAGAAACGGGGTCAGTTGGCTTTTAAATTTCACATTCTGGTGTTGGCTGATTGCTTCCCCCGGGGTGGCATTGAGCCTGTTGCTCTATCTCCTGTGTTTCCTGCGGACTGGGGTGTTAGAGTCCAAAGCTTATGTGAGTCCCTTCCTGCCTGTCTTGCCTCTGAACACCCCCCCCCCTTTTTTTTTTTGGTAAGAATATCTCAGATGATATGCTGCACATCCTATCGCAACACAATAGGCATCAGGGTGTGCACTGGGCACCACCTCACTCTTGGCGACGCTGAGATTAATCAGTGGGCGTAGAGGACAGCCTCAAACTTTTAGGACACACTTTCAGCGAAACATCCAGCAATGGCAATGATCTGACTCAGCAGTTGCAAAAGGAAAAATTTAAATGCTATCCTGCATTTTCTTCCCGCTGGCTGGAATTATTCTGTATTTTCCCCCTATCCACTAAGTCTTTTTAATTACCCTGAGATATAAGAGAAGTTTTAATAACTTAATCCTTTCTGTTTATAATATTCAGAGTGAGAAGTTGGTGCCTTCACTAATCTCTAATGTTATGCAAGAGCTTTGGTTTTTGTTTGGGTTTGTCCTCCCCTCTTCCCTCTATTCTTATGAAGTAATCATGTAAGTGAAAAGCTGGAGGACTGGAAAGTCAGGCTGGTGTGACGGCCTTGTGACATTTTTGGTAGCAGCTTTCACCTTCTCTAAAGGAGACCGAGCACCCTCCGTCTGGCTTCATCAGCTCAGAGGGATATTTGTGTCTATGTTCACCTGTGTAAAGGGTGTAAAGCTTGAAAAATAAAGTTTACCAGGAATCTTCAGTTGTACGGATAAAATCAATGAGATCATTTCTTCAAACTGGTACTGATCTCAGACTTTCACTCCTATGAACCTTTTTCAACCACGCACTTAAAATCAATATTATAGATGTTCTAAATAATCCTCAGGAAAGTAGCACATGAGCCTGACACAGAAGCAAGATGAAATTATTTAATGAATGTTATTTTATACTAAGAGTTTAAAAAAACAGGTAATCATTACATGATGGATCTTTTACCACACACTCCCACGCATGTAGCACACATCATCAGAAATCGCTAAAACAATTATGCAGGGCACTTGTTAAAGATAGCAGCCTTTCTTTATTCAAGATGGGCTCTGCAATGGGGTTTTGTGGGGGAGAAAGGTTGGACTCCATTCTAAAAGGGACAAATGGGGATGTACAGGCAGGGCCTAGGGTGGGGGTCAGTGTGTGGAAAATCGCCAAGGAGTAAGGGGAAGGGGGATTCTTGCTAGACCAACTCCACGGAATTCTTTATTAATTTTGAGAGAGAGAGAGAGTATGAGCAGGGGAGGAGCAGAGAGAGACAGAGGGAGAGAGAGAGAATCCTAAGCAGACTGTACTGTCACGTGGGGCACAAACTCACCTACTGTGAGATCATGACCTGAGTTGAAACCGAGTGGGATGCTTAACCGACTGAGCCACCCAGGCGCCCCATCCACAGAATTTTTGCTGAAGGCGGCCCAGGGGGATCAGATACTAAAGGCTGGGGAGTCGAAGATGCCTCTAAACCGATTTAGCAAGATTCTTGCTCAAACAGGATTCTCCAAGGTCAGAGAGAAGTCCAAAGGCAGGCCAAGTCGGTAAGAGTGCACACAGGAGCCTGAAGACAGTCTGGTCCGAGGACACTTTGTCCATGCACACTTGCTCCCAACGACTTCCCATAAAATTGTAATTTCAGGTTAATATCCCCCCCCCCCCCGCCTCTGTCAAGTAGTGGAGTGTTTGCTGTTCTCAAGTGTGAGCGCGCTGGGCGAGCAGAACCTTTCTTCTCAAGCGTTGCCTTCCCTGCCTCTTTGAAATTAAACCGTGGCCGCCCCTTCCGAGAGAGGTTCGCTGGGTAAAGCTCATGCGTTAATAATCCGGCGACCGGTGGGACGACTGACTCCAAGTTCCGCGGAGCATAAAGAAACTCCCAAAGCGGTCAGACAGGCTGGGTGACTTCGGGACAATGAGCCTTTCTGTTCCAAAATCGGAGACGGACGGTAACCAATAGACGTTTCCGCGCAGTTAGTGGACGGGGGCCGCAGACTCGCTGCAGGTGGAGGGCGGCCCGGCGCCCCGCCGCGCACGCGCACGCGTCCCTGCCCGCCGCGCGCGCCCGTGCCCTCCGCGCGCACGCGCGCACGCACGCGCTCCCCCCGGTGTGGCCGTCACAGCCCCCGGCGGCGCCACACGCGCGTTCCCGCCGCCGGCGAGCTGCCCGGCCGCGGTTCCAGGAGAGGCCCCCGCTGCGTTCCCGAAGCAGGACGCAGACTGCCTCCCAGGGACTTTGCAAAGCGCACCTAGGACGTGAAGCGGTGTCACGTCGACCTTTTCTTCCCGGGAGGCAGCACGGTGCGGGAAGAGAAAGGACGCGCCTGGCTCGGGCCACCACCCTCTCTCCAGTCCGCCCCGGGTCCCAATCCCCGCCCCTCACCCCCGCCCCCCCTCGCCCCCCACCCGCCTCCGAAGCCCCACGGCAGCGAAGTGAGAAAGTCCGCTTCCCAGAGCACAGCGTCGAGTGTCTAGAAAGGGAGGCCAGGGCTGGAGAGCCCGGCGGGGGCAAGGCCTCCTGGGACCCAGGAAGGTGCAGCTGGGAGTCGCGCTCCCAGAAGGGAGAGCGTCTGCGATGCTGGTGCCAAGCGGTGCCCCCCACCCCCCAGGCCTCCTTCCTCCTTCCGGTGTGTGGGTTTCGCCAGATCTGGGCGCCCACCCCTGCGCGGTCCCAGCCTCGACACACAAATCCTTGTGACAAGGGCCCTGCTCCCTGGTGAAACCACCTGTCTTCCGGATAGACAGGTCTGGTCCTGGAGAAATACCTAATAGCAGGGGGAAACCGTCACTCCGTATCATTGTGGAAGAGAGGAAGCCACAAAACACACGATCCTGTTTGAGAGGACAAAACCAACATGGCGCACGCATACTCAGAGCGTTCCGAGTGACCGGAAGTACTCACACCAAACTAAGAGTTTGGGGATCCTGGATTATAGGTGACTTAATTGTCTTTATCTATTATTCTGATGTGTTTTCAACAGTAAATGTGGGTTTTCTAACAAGAATAAATGATCAATGTTATTTTTAAAGGGAAAGTATCACAGCTGCCAGTGGGAAGAGAGTCAGTGGCCGGATCCTGGGCATGACCTTGCTCCTTTGTGACCCACGACAGTCCCCTTGGAGGTAAGGTGTGGGAGGGCCGAGTGATATTCGAGGATGAGGATGTGATTAAGCAGTTTATATCCCCACTCACAGCTCTCTCTTCCTATTTGAGAAGGTCTCACAGGAGTAGTAGGTGGATCTTGGCCATATGAGTTTGGGAAAAAGTAAAAGGTTCTATATGCCTAACTCTAACCCTGAAATTCCCTTTGGGTGAAAGAATGGTTGGGTGTCTGAGACATGAAACATTCTACTCAAGTTGGAGGCACAGACATGTCTGCTTGTGAGCTGTGATCGCAGACCACCCCCTGAGAAGCATCGTTCCTGGAGGCGCAGGCCTGCCCAGGGGGGCCCGCTGGGGGCAGAGCATGAAGGGAGGGAGACCAGCAAGGTAAAGACACAAAGATACATTAAAAAAACATCTTTTTAATGTTTATTTATTTTTGAGAGAGAGGGAGAGAGGATGAGTGGGGGGAGGGGCGAGAGGGAGGGAGACAGAAAGGAAGCAGGCGCGGAGCTCCTAGCTGACAGCAGGGAGCCTGATGTGGGGTTGGAACCCATGATCCGAGAGACCACGACCTGAGCTGAAGTCAAATGCTCAAATGACTGAGCCACCCAGGCACCCCCAAAAGGATACATTTTTGAAGGGTCATTATTTCCCTCTTCAAGCTAAGCCTGGAATGTTCATTCCCACATTTCAGTGGCCAGAGGAAGTAAGGAAATGCCATCTCCCGGGCTGCCCAGGGAGTGGCGTTGGTGTGGTAGACAGAGCATCATATGTGCCACAGGGACCCTTCAAGTCGAAGCTGCATCTCGCCCTCCTCCACAGTCTTCATGGTCCTTCTGTTGCCCTCCAGAACCCTCTAGCATTTCCTATACATGTCGTCCATCTTGTGACTTTTTAAACAATGCATTCTGTCTGCCAGCTGGACAGAACCTCTTTGTTTTTCACCTCTTTCCTCCCCAGAGGGAGTTTGATACAGTCATGAATGGCCAGGAGGTGACTTAGATGCTCAGCAGTGTTTCACTTATGCTGTCCTTGCACATTACTACGAACAGTAATGTGGATGAAATACCTAAGTTAACCCATTGCTTGTTACTCAAGTTACTGAACTGGATACAGAGAAGAAAGATAATCCAGAACGGAGGCCAGCTGCCTTATCGGTTTGGTCAGGAGGGAGAAAGTTCTCTCCACCAGAGCAGCCTGGAAGTCCTCCTCCTCCTGCTCCCTCCTCCTCCTCCCTCCTCCTCCTCCTCCTCCTCC